>JAPDOI010000246.1:1012500-1086473 GCA_029168955.1 Aplectana chamaeleonis | reverse complement strand
TCGGCTGCAGAAGGCGGGAGTAACATTTTCGAACCACTCGTCCTCCATGTTCCCCAGCTCAATTTTCGAGGGGTCACAACTCCGTTTCTAGGTGGTCTTGTACGATTTCAGAGAAATCATTGAATTCAGCATGGGACAGTCTTTAAGAAAAAACAGAAAAACAGAAGAACGACTCTGAAGTTGGACTGTGCTTTTGAGTCGAGAAACAAAACGCTAAAATCATCGCGGATGATGTCTTTGAGCTGAACCTCATTGTTTATAGCTTGATGATGGTCTCCTTCGATTGTGTCTTTGTCTCTCTTCTCCTGAGAAGTATTTCTGTTTAGAAGTAACTTTTCCAGCTTAGTTGCGTAGCGGCTCCCAATTGAAATTACCGATTCATAAAAATCGAATGCTTTTTCACTCCAAGAACTGAACCTTTACTAAACTTCCTTTCGTACTATGTACATATAAGAACAATATAATATGTATGATGGCATCAAGTCAATTACGATATTCGTTCACGATGCACTATATGAACTATGCAGGAAGCATCATTAGGCACTCAAACTGGAAGGCAAGTTTCCGGCTCCTGTGAGTTGATGGCACAGAGCTATGCGGCGTTACATGAATCGCATGGATCAGCTGCGAGCATCCAAACATTGCAGACTGATCTCCATGCTCTAGAATGCGCTTGCAGCTGCATGAGATAAATTAAATTTTTGGAACTTTACATACTTGGTGCGCAAAAAATCTGCTCGGTCCTTTGCTGACTGGGGCGTAGACAGGAGAAGAGAGAGAGAGAGAGAGAGAGAGAGAGAGAGAGAGCGTATCATGTACAATTATGCTGCAGACGTGTGTAAATTCTGCTCTGAAATGGAGCGCGCCAATGTATGTAGGTATACTTGTTGCAGAATGGTGCATGAGTTGGAGATAGGAAGGCAAGCGTTGCGGAGGGTCGCCTGCACATTGTGGATGAATTGCACAGCCGACTCGAATCCAGTTCAAGTGTTTTCAGTGTTTGTACTATTGTCTGCTACACCATGTACAGCACTTTTGGATCCAGCGGAATTGTCAGTTTTGAGGAGAGCATTGAGCGTGACAGGTGCAGGTGTCGAATGTGCAATTCGAACAGGAAGGACTTTGTACGGATTAGTGCAGCGGTCATACTGATAATCTTCGATGCCGTTGCATACACAGTACCAGCGCCGCCTGCTGCCAACCATGCCTTCGAACTGTTGAGCTGAAATTCCAGAAATCTGATTGGTGAAGGAGGATCTGCAAGAAGACCAATACTAGAACCAACTTTCGCAAAAGTCCGTTTGTTGCTGTTGTCTTGCCAATATTGCTGAAAACACTATCTAATCAGAACCGTCAAATTCTGTTTCGAAAACGCAAGAACTTTTAAAGGTAGTGGCCACAACAAAAATTGTTCGTTTCTGCGCAGAAACGCAAGCTTTGGGTCCCTATAAAAAGAGCGAGAACGGAATCGCGACGATAAATGGTCAGGAAGTGAGTGAAAATCTCGCGGTCCAGCCAACAAATCGGGTCACCCCGCCCACGCCATAGAACAGTTGTCCTGCTCAGTGTCGGAACAGTTGATGTTAGTCTCAGCAAACTAACGGTAACCGAATTTTGCATACTCTTCATCCCGGGGCGGCATGCATTTACGCGGCGGGTTATGTTGGGGTTAGGCAGGGTTTGAAGCGTCAGCGCGTTTGATGATAGCGGCGCAAGGGCTGAAAGGGGGTTAGGATAGCACTGAAAAATCTTTCCATCGCAAACCCTACCTAGGAGGGTGGGGCAGCCGAAACCCCGTTGAGACCCCAACTATTGATTATCTCTAGCACTCGCACAGCGATCATGAAACGTGCCGACGCTCCAAACCCTGCCTAACCCCAACCTAACCCGCCGCGTACGTGCATGCCGCCCCCCCCCCATAAATTTTCATATCCAAGCACGTGAATCAAACCAGCTTATTTTTTAAGAGGTTTCGGGCTAGGCAGAACAGAAGATATAGTCACTTACACAAGAATTCCAAAGCGCAAAAGATTTTCCAACGTCTGGTTGGACGTTTTGCCCGCAAACAGCAATACACGGCATAATTGAACATTCAAGAGTTTTCTGAACAGTTTTTTCCGACATTTGATAATTTCATGGAGATTTTTTTTCTATATTCTACTTTGTGAACTTGCATTCTCGAAAACATCGATTATCGTGAACACTTCATTCAAAGGCATTGTTCAAAACGAGGAATCGTTTCAGTGTTCCTGACAAAAATCTCATGTATGGGTGGCTACAGTAAAAGTTCTGCCGTAACAAAATTTTCAAAACGGCTAGAAAAGCCGAAAAACCGCCAATAGAGGGAAGGAGCTCAGACAGTAACACCGGTCGGATCGCTGGTGCACGGCGGGCAAAACAATACCCACCCTTCCTTCCGATCGCCATTGTTCCGGAGAGATAGTCGGGTTGATCTCAGGACAATGGCTGACAGATCGCAGGGTGGGTATTGTTCGGCTCGCAGGTCTGAACGGCATTGCAAGTACCTGAATGCATGCATAAGTAATTATACACTCACGCCAAATTGAGGCACTAGATTCCCTTCGTCTCTCTGTATGTTTGTAACAGAGAGGCCCACCAGAGGTGAGCTCATGGGTCACTCAGTCTTCGGCGACTTAACCATCGGCATGAATCAAAGGCAATAAAACATGTTTCGTTTAACTCGCAAACTAGCAGATGTGTCGAATATGAACGGTTTGATTCCCGCGAGCCGAGCGCCCTGGTCCAGTTTGGCCAGCGATCTGACTCACGAATTTAGGGCGGCCTACCCGGACGACGCTTCAGTGGCTGCTCTTGATCCCCGACGAGTCCACTTTATCCCACGATCGGCTCGGAGAGGCTTTCAGCGCCTTCGCTCCGGTCGGTGTTACACTATAAGAAGGTTCCAACGAAGAAACCAGCGCTCCGCGCGGTGATAATCCAGAACAGGAGTTCACTCAAAGTGAACCAGAGTCTACTTAGACAAAAACCAGCTCTACGCCCCGTTGAAAGGCCGGCGTCACCAGCAGGACAGCGGCGCAGAAGCCGAAATTTGAAAGTTTTGTCGCATGCAGTAGTGGCTATGGCGGGCGTGGTAGTGACTGTAGGGGGCCAGCAACTAGTGGGCCAGCAACTGCGACAAGCCGCTCTTAAGACCATCCGCTGATTCTGAGAGGCCTGGGAGACGAGCCCCCGTGAATCTAATCGGCTGGGCGTGAAGCAGAGGGCACTACGAGGGAATTCCACAATAGGGATTTTCCTTGTTGTGGTTCCCACAGGGGGATGGGGTGATCCCACCGCCACGGTTTTCTTGAATGTGAACCCCATTGCAGACCGTGCCCTACGGTTGGGTACCACCCCCCCCTCGGCTACAAAAATTTTTATCCGGCATCCGGTGGATCGCTGGAAAGAGACTAAAGACCACCTTCCAGGTCCGACTCCGAAGAGTCGACTGTAGCCACTGTGAGATGAGAAGCCTTTCATACAATGCCTTCGTGTTAATATGGTGATGATCCTGGTATCGCATCCATCCCTCTTTGAGTTGCGCGACCACGTACTTATCGCTTGCCCTGCGAAAAAGTGAACGGGCCGTGGTGGGCTTCTTCTTGTATGCATGCTTCACGCATGATAGTCACTATCTCAGCCCTATCTCAGCTCGTGTCTATAGGGCGAGCACATACTTATAGCGTGTATGAACGAATGAAGGGAGATCGATGCGGGCGTCAAGCTCTTTCTCGTCTGAGTGCTACCTGAGTGCCGAACACCCAGCACGCTCAATCGAGTTTGTCGCTTTTTATCGTGAATACTGCTTTTAATGACTTTAAGTTGGCTCAGCCACACCTAGAGGAAGGGTAGCCTGCTGACGTGATTTAAGAGTCCGCTGAAATCTTTGTAGGACGCTAATTAGAAGGAAGATTAGGGAGATAGGCCGCTATCATTCGGTGCTACTCAAACCCCTCCTCTTTTATGCATCAGTAACGGAATACTTACCTGTCTCAAAAAGCAGTTCCAGTCTGGTTACTCCATAACCTCCCCCAAGAAATCCGGACCTGCAAGCATGATTATTCAGCATGTGGCCGAAATGTTCCTTATCACTGTTTACAGGATGTTGCTTTCTCGGAATATTTTGTCAGGTGATGGTATGAGCGAAATATCATTACAGTTCAAGTGTCCGACCCAGAAAAACCCTAGTTTTAGGCTTCACTTACCCTCCTCCTCCGCGCCACCAATGATGGTGCTCGTCATGATGGGGATGGTGATGGTGGTGGTGATGATGGTGCCCAAAACCATGATTGTGTGCACCATGGCCATGTCCTCCATGTTCATGTCCAGCATGTCCACCATGATTACCGTTTCCAATGTGTCCACCGTGTCCACCGCTGCCATGTCCACCTCCACCATGTCCGCCGCCACCTCCACCGCCACCATGCCCACCTCCACCGCCACCATGTCCACCTCCACCGCCACCATGCCCACCTCCACCGCCACCATGCCCACCTCCACCGCCACCATGTCCACCTCCACCGCCACCATGGCCTGAATTCAACAATGGGTGATTTCAAATAATGCCAAATGGTCCAGATACCTCTCATAATTGAAATATTCACGTATTTTTTTTGCGTGGTGCTACCACTTTTTTATACATTTGTCATCGTGCAGCACGGTTCCCTTTAGTAGAAGCCACAAAATATTGGGATCCAATAGCGCGCTCCCCCAAAGGGTTACCTCACTCCACCCAAAATTAATGCGTTTGAATTATGAAGAAACGCTGTTCTTCTTATAAGGGCCAGGAAAAAAATTATATAGCCCTCAGAAACCTAACAGCTTTGAAAAAGTATCCAAAAGCTTTTCTCGAGAAGAAAAACGTCTTATCATCCCACTGGTACGGGTCGGCCTCATTGAGGTTGCGTCCACTCCATGCTAAAGCGCGCGACTACTCAGGAAATCCACGTTGTCATTTGGGGCCCACAACTCCTTCCTGCTGTGAAATGGAGGGCAAATTAGCCTCCCGTTATCATCTCGAAGCCAAGTTTTGCCACGTTTAGCACGTTCTGATGTGACTTCGAGGTGACGCGGGTTATTTCGCAACATTTAACATGTTCTGATGTGGTGAGACGAGCCAATCGTAGGCATCCTGCTGTGTCACAGACGAAGAGAGTCAGGCAGTCTGTGAGAGGGAGCGTACAGTCAGACCTCGCTCCCGCATCTTCGTATTCACCCAGCCTTCTGAATCCTCTATGACGTCGTCTTCGACGTCTTCCATCCAACTATCCTCTGTTTCGGGGTTAATTTTAGGGTGTGCCATTGCGAACTCGCGCTGCAGGCACGCGATGCATCGGTTTCGTGTGAGCTTCTGCGCCCACCCTCATCAGCTCATCATTTCCATTTTTTTTGTTTTTCACGTCTTTTTTCAACAGTTTTTTGTCTTCAAACGCTATGTTTGCTCTATGACGACCGTTTGTGAATGTTTTGATTTCAGCAATAGCATGATTTGCTAATAGGATCCGCCAACTTTTGGTGAGTTTTTTTATTTTGTTGTGTTACCCAACTAGAATCCGCATATAGCGTTTGTTACTGACATCTCACTTCTCTAGCAAGCTTTTCATTGATCGTGAAGCTTGTCAGAATTTTTCATTCTTTAGACCTGCTCGATTCTCCAAAAAAGGAATCCTGGATTTTTTCAAAAGCTATCCACCTTTTTCCTCATTCGCACACTATTTTAATTTTCCCTGCCAGCTCCCCTTGAAGGCAGTGTTCACGATAAAAAATGTGTTTCAGTTTCCACTAGGAATGGGTAGTGGAGGGGCACAATGTAACGTTGACGTCGAAAGAACGCGTGGAAACGAGCCAGGAAAAGCTCCAAAAGAGCCTGAAGTTGCCATTTCGAGCGCAAGGCAAACCTCGAAAGCGCATCACACGCCCACCGACGTAAACAAATGAATGCTCGAGATCGTGAGATGAGCGATTATTTCCAGTCATTAGCCCCGTTCTTCCCTTCATTCTCAACTTCTCTCTTTACTCAGGTTAGCTCGCATAGATCGGCTGCAAAAGACGCAAGTTACAAGCCTCGGACAACTCGTCCACCATTTTCCCTAGCTAAATTTTTGAGGGGCCATAACTCCATCCCCAGAAGGTCTTGTACGATTTCAGAGACATCATTGGAATCAGCGTGGGGCCGCTTTCAAGATAGGTGGGAAAACAGGAAAACAATTTTCATCGTGAACACTGCCTTTAAGTTGCAGTATTGCGCGAACATAACGCGAGATGATTAGTTTGAAAAACCTTCAGAATTTCTTTTAAACCACTACTTTTTCCGAGAAAAAAGACAAAATGAAGCATTACTTGAGATTTTCTTTACACTACGCGTACCTAGTGGCTCATAACGTGGCATGCGATGCGTAGTTTCAGCAATGTTTGGTCCGTCTTCCGGAAATCGCCAGATTTCGCGTTCAGCTGCGGTTTACCGCGAACTTACCGCGAGTTTACACGCCTTTTCAAACCTATTTACTACCACCCCTGGTCGGAGCTGAAGTTTCCCGCCACTTTGGTTGGACGATTTTTCAACCTTTTAGGATGGAACCATTACATGGACATGGATCCTAATGAGATTTTGCGTTCACCATTGGAGGTTGGCGCAAACACGGCGCACCTGTAATATAGCATATGGCACCTTCAATAGTGAACGCAAAGTTTCATCAGTATCTATGCCGACGATACTTACATCGCGCTAGGAAAATCGCGTCCAATGTGTTTGCGATATACATCGCGCCAACGCATCGCATCTCGCTTAAAAAGCCATTCTTCGATCCCTTTTTGCGTCCTCACCCAGAGAAGCACAAAGAAACAACAGGGTTTCGGAAGTCTTTATGCTTATTTTCGCTGTTGTTTCGTTGTCGCGGATATTTATTTTTTCAAAGTTATCCATTTATCTAATTCACTGAATTTGGGTGCATCTAGATTTCTAGATTTTACTTTTTGATGGCAAGATCTACTTTCTTATGATGATAGCACATAAACCACTTGTATCGCGAGCCCTGTCTTCTACTGCGAAGCCAAACAACAGTTCGGCAAAAAAAAAATCGGAAGTCGTAAAAGGATGTCCGCTTTTTTCGCCAAATATGGCTTCTCGCTAGGAGTTTAACCAGGCAAATAAGTGGGAAAAATCATGGAAGAAGCTTTTATCTATGTCTGACATCGGGATCGTGCTCCTGCATTACCCCCCCCCCCTCCGCTGTTGTTTTATGCTTTAGGAGCTTGCTTAGGAAAACGCTCCCGCGTTGGCCCCTTATCGCAGTGCAGGCCGCTGCGTTGTGATGAAATCGCGGACGCGCATTAAACAACAGGCAATCGCGCGAAAAGCTATGGTTTGAGCGCGATGTGAGTGCAATGCCATCGCTCGCAGCAGCTGCCACGCAAGCGCCGCGTGAGCTGACCTCACCGCGGCTCCCCGATTCCTTCAAAGGCCCAGTCCAACCTCAGAATCGTATTTCTGCCTTTCTACCTATCTTGGAAACGGTCTTCAGCTGAGTCCAATGATGTCTCTGGAATCGTACATCACCCCCTAGGAACGAAGTTATGGCTCCTTAAAAATTGTGCTACGGAAGCATGGTGGACGAGTTGTCCGAGGCTTGTAACTTCCGTCATTTGCAACCGATGTATGCGAACCGACCTGAATGACGAGAGAACCCGAGATTCAAGGGAAGAACGGGGTTATTCACCGGAAATCATCGCTCATTTCGTCTGTATTGAGCTCGAAAGATCGAAAAAGGGGCGTGCCAAAGTGGCTCCCGGGTGTGGGCGCCCCAGGGTGGCTTCCTCCTATATCTCGCTTATTGGGAGGAATCGAGAGCTCGCACTTGGCAGGTCTTATATGGGGTGGGTCTTCTTCACAATTATGTGGAAATCTCAGATTTCGCCCCTGAGCTTGGACTGTGCCTTTAACGCGCCCGAAGACCACTGCTAGATCATCCTTCTGATTGCGATAGCATCGCTCCAAGTATAGTATCCCCCTTAGCGTTGGTCCTTCGGCCAAGTGCGATATTCCGATCAAAAGCTCGTATTCTTTTCTATCTAACGCTGGCTTACCTTTGGACCAAAGCCTGCACATTTGCGAAATATATGGGCTATAGTTCAGCGAGAGTTTCCAGTACTGAGCATCTGTGACCCAACTGGAAGTGCGCGATCGCCGGGAAGTTGTGTTGGACCCAACCTGGAGTGCGCTAAGCGCCGGCGAAAGTGTGTAGGACCCAAATAGGGTCCTACGCGCTTTCGCCCAAGCAGTCTTCCCATTTCGGAAGCGACGATGTTTGTCTGCAATGAGGACGAGAGAGATACAGCGGGTGATGAAGTTGCTAATGAAGAGGAAACTGCTGATCTCGCAAATGAAATAGAGCAGGAGGATTGATGAATTTTTCTTGATTTCTTCAGGTTGTTATAGTATGTAGCAACTGCATGATTTCTTAGTGTATGATCTACTTAGACGGAATGGCAGATGATTTTTTCATGTTGATATCGTGTGTTGTTGTGTATGTCATTGTGTCTGTTTTTGCTATTGTAATAAAAGTTGATGGTAAAATCATTTGTTCAAAACCTACATATCGTAAAATGTGAACGCGAAAATAGGGGGGGGGGGAGTTAGCTGTTGTCACCTGGAGGTGATCAGCAGGTCGTAGGGTTAACTCGATAAGACGGGGAGGGGAAATGGTTGTTGTTACCTGGAGGTCTCTAGCAGGTCACGGGGCGGAGTCATGCCCCACCACACCTTCACGACCTCTAGGTGACATACCAGAGAACTACCGGTGACATGCAGTTCATGTCACCTCTAGGCCTCTGGCATCTCACCCGGAGGTCGTTAGGATGTGGTGGGGCATGACTCCGCCTCTCGGCCTGCTGGAGACTTCCAGGTGACAATCGGGATTTCCTGAGTACGCAACATCGATGGTTATCTTGGGTCCACGAATTACCTGCCTGGAGCATGAGGCATCAGACCTTTTTTAATGCCATTGGCAACGTATCTCAAAATTCAACCACGGCCGCCACAAACCGTGGTGAATGGACACCCAAGAATTTAGTTTTTGAATTTTCTGCGTATCATGGTATCTCTGCAAATACCTCCTCAAAATGGTTTCTCTGAAACCGCTGACAATCTCCTACGAAAAGAGTTATGACTCTTCAAAAATGCTTCTATTCTAAGGGTGAAAATTTAGTGATCGAGTTGTATTAGGCCTGTGTTTCTCTCCATTTGCAGTGGCTGTAAGAAAGCAAATTAGAATCAGAAGACAGACCTCCTCATTCCGATTCGCTGAGATGAGGAGACTAGGAAGAGAAGAAAACAACGAGATTCATCCATTCATCCAGCCGCTATTGAAAAAACCAAACCTCTCCAGCCGCTGGAGCGATTGGAAATAGGGGGGGGGGAGTGTGGCCCGGCTTGGTGGAATATGGGGTGGGGCCGGTGGTGGTCAATTATATACGGCTTATTCGGAGAAATTGAGGTCTCGCACTTGTCACGTGTTATACAGGAGGAGTCTAGTACACAATCAAGCAAAAATCACAAAATTCATATCTGAGGGTGTACTGTGCTTTGAAGCCGACTCGAGTTTATCGATCACCCAGTGCAACATTATCAATCGAACCAGCACGGGACAGGAGGTGTTTGCCTGTGTCGATTCGCGTGTGCGAGGCTCAATCAATGTTTTTTTAACAGACAATGCAATTGTCAGCATTTTGCCTGATGAAGATCTTTGTATGATTATGGCAATCGTTTCATAGATCTATTGCCTCTTTCTAAGTGTAAGTAATGCAATGCTGGTAATCACAAATCGAGACGTGGCAGTGAGACTCCATCATGGCGAGAACTCACGCTGTCGTTGCTCCGTGCTCCTCAACGCTCCCTAGCGCTGATAGGTGCCCGGTGCACAAAGAGGGACAACAAGCACCTCCTGCCTCGCGTTGATTTGATGGACGATGGTTTGATGGACCTGGTGATCAATCAATCAAGTCGAATACTTGGCTGATCATGTGCCACGATTTGTGACAGCCGTGTTCGAACAATGAAATTAGAGGGCAGAAGTTTTGAAGCAGGTTCGAGGCTAAATGCTTTAAGAAATAAGATTGACACTTGCTTATTCTTTCCCGGAGCGGGCGTGTGCGCGCGATAACGAGCGTATGCGCATGTCAGCGGCTGGCAAATCGTGTGTATGGAGCCGATTAGAGTCCCGACGCTGAAAGGAGCGGCAGCATGCAATGGAGGGGCATCGATTGAGTGGCGCCGCATTATTGATACTGCTCCACTGCATGTTGCCCTGCCTTTCAGCGGCGGGACTCTATTCGGGCCCTTAATGACGACCATCGATTTTGAGTAACCCTCAGATTCCAGGGGGCTTGTCGATTACTACACTACTCCCCGACCAACATCGCCCCAAGTCCCCCTGAAATCGACGTTTAAGTCCCCTCATTATGGAACTGAAGTGAGGAGAGATGGAACAGTGAAATGAGGGAACTGTGGAACCAGCAAAATTTCCACAGCGCAGCGGATATGGAATCCTTGTGGAACACATCGGGGATCCCGCTGGTGAATCGCGGGATAAACATTGGCCAAATAACCGCCTGAGGCCTTTCCGAACAGTCATTAGCCTTGGTATCGCCAAACCCTGCTTTATTAGCCCCGCGGCCTTGCGATACTAAGCCAGGTTTGAGTATGAGACACCCTAGTAGCGCTTTTTCAAATTTACTACTCACGACAGTTAATCAACAACTCGTTTATCAACAAATATAACAGGCTCTTTAAACATACTCCTCTCACCATAACATCACTTCAGATCAAAAATGGAGACTCACTACAATAGCTATGGCTATGTATGGCTAATATAGCAGTGATAATATTACATGTCTATGAGACCGGTTAATGAGATGAGCTATATGACCGGAATGAGATTCACAATGACAAGATGAGGTCCAAGACCAAAGAATGGAAAACACCATAAAAATCGTGATCGCCACAACCGTGGTAAAAAATGGAATCAGACGACGCCAGCTTCACTCCTCGTCCGAAAAATGTCCTCAGCGGCCTGCCTCGAGTCTTCGTTCGCCATCCTTTTGCGTTTCTGAAATTTTTGATTTAAAGCTGCTTTTCAGAGGAAAAAAGCGAGTTAGACACCTACCGGTTTGGCAACCAGCTGCTCCCCTTTCACGTGGTACTGTCTTACTTCCGCCCTGAAAAAGTACACTAGATTGTATCAAAGGGCGGATGCGATGTCATTAACCTACAGCGCTCTTCCAATGCATTGTCTCAGGTTCGTCGACCACTCTGCGCGATAAGAGCGTACCGACAACAAGGCCTCGAGACGTTGTCGATCATTTGTGCCGAGCTGTCGCCAGTACCTGTAAAGTTTACAGATGATGCCACATCTTAACTCTGGACCAATTGCCAACTTACAGGGAAGGATTCTCAGCAATTCGGGCTGGGGTCATATTCAGCTCCGGGTGGTCCAATCCAAGGCCATGCAGTGTGCACCAGGGCTGTGCGTAACTGAATTTTGTAACTTCGTGGGGATGAAGTTTAATCGTGCCAGGACATGGGGTTCAAAGCATGATTCTGTTAGCACTACGTATTGCAACACCTATTATCCGCAACTGCGGACCGGAATTTCGCTTCGACATAGATAGATGTTGATCCACCAAATGTCTGCGCCTCTTGTTTCATCATGGGCGAACGTATTCCATGGAAATAAATAACTGTGAAGCTCGGCTCCTGCTACTTGGCTTGTTCGTGGAGCAAGGTCAACCGACTTGGTTCGTTTATAGAACAAAGAAAGGTTGGAACCCAATAAGAAGTTTGAGCTGGTCAATTTGAAAAGTGGAGCTGTCGATCATACGGGAATCTCGTTATCAACAACTATATTTCGCCATAACCCACCCCTCTGCTGCTAACTACGCCCGCTTGAAATGCTGCGGAAAGGTTTCACCGAAAGTTGAAATCTGAAAGAACACTAGGACTGCAAAAACGTTAATTTTAACCATGCTCTAGACAGCAAGTTTACATCCTCAAAGGATTCTTGACCCCCGATTGGCATCGAACAAAATTGGGGCCGCTTAACAATTCGGCTCGTTTTCTGACTCTCTGAGCCACTGCTGTTGCTGTACGGGCGAACTGCAGGAGCCCGGACAGCAACAACAGTGGCCCGGAAAGCAACAACACATTGGACAGCAATAGAAGTCGATTCACAGAATGAGAGAACGAGCCGAACTGTCAGTTGGCTCGGTGCCGAGAATTGCCTGAGTTATTCCCCAATCGTATTTTCACGATTTTTTACGATTCTTTACGACTCGTTACGTTTTTATGTCAAAATTTGGTGAATCGTAAATCGTAAAAAAAATTGCCAAAAAGTGCCCGTAATTCGTAAATCGTAAAACGTAATTCGTAATTACGCACAGCCCTGGTGTGCACCCTATAATGAAGAAAATAGAATTGACATCGAAAAACTTTAAGATCTGACAGCAATAGAAGTACCTACCAATGAGAATGTCCACAATGTGCTTAGGAAGACTCTTCAACCTCTCTCTACGACCAGAAGGTCCCGCAAGGCGACAAACGTGCTTCTTAATGGCTTCGACTGGATCACAACCTTGTAAAGATAGTTCCAAAACAAGAATACTGGCATTCGCCGACACTATCTTGCTTTACAAAAACGGAGATCCAACGAATGTCACGAATGGCCAACCCATCTCCCTTCTGTCAACGATCTACATCGCCATGACGAAATTTATTGGCGACCGTCTCAAAAAATGGTCACCGAACGTCCCATACTCTCAATAGAACAAGCCGAATTGCGTAAGAATTTCTCTACATTAGATCGTATTCACACAATAAATGATATCCTGAGAATCTCGATATTTTTAATCACCAAATGGAAGAACAATAGCATTGCTTGCTCAGATTTTAGACGCTTGAGCCCGAAAACTGAACGGATACTCAGAGATCGCACCTCGAGGGGGATGGTAAGGGAAGGGGTCTCTCGGAATTCGAAAAATTACGCACCAGCACAAAAGTATGGGGCAGAAAATTTTGTTCGAGAGCCTCTACGGTGAATCGTCGGTGCTCTCGCAGCAGGGGGGGGGGGGTCACTAGTGCTATCGCGCTTGGTCACGCCCATTTTTCCGTGCGCAATCACTTCTGATTCTGGCAAGAAACAAAAACTTCGGGTAGATTTGCGAATTGCGCTACGGCACGGAAAGCTGGGCGCGGCCAAGAGCTTCGGACCAAACATGCACCCCTCTGCTGCGATATAGAAAAAGGAGGGGCAGCTCAAAAATTTTTCAAAATAAAAGACCTCTGAAGAGCCTGCAAAATTCGAGAAGTAAGGTGAGTAATAAGGAGGAGGGAGAGAACACAGCACAAGCTTCATGAAAAATTTCACAGAATCTTAGGTGCGAACCAAGCGAATACATTCTTCAGGCACGATAAAAAAGATGGGCGTCAAATGCGTGACGTTGATTGCATTCACAAATACAGACACACCGAAAATTACGCGCAAATCGTGAATTTACGATTTTCGCGTAAAATTGTGCACATTCAGTATTTGCAAGTCGCGCATTCAGTCAATACGATTAAGTTGAACCTAATAGATATAAATAGATGAGTGAAATCACGATAAATCACGATCGATCGGGATCTGCAGAAAAAAACGATGAGAAATCATGCAGGCTGCAGTCAATTTCGAAATGAGTCCGCAACGAAAATCACGCACATATACAGACACACCGAAAATTACGCGCAAATCGTGAATTTACGATTTTCGCGTACGCTTCGGTGTGGCCATGTACGTGAATACACTCCACGTCATGCATTTTACGCCGATCTATTTTTTCGCCGTCCACCTTGAGTTTCTAAATGCAATCGCTTGGGCGGGGCTGCCGCATCACTTAAAACTGAACCGACTGTGAATATATTAACTTTGCTGAATGTTAAATTACCAACCTAGTTTCCTTGGCTCCAACTCTCATGGAGAGCCTCTCGAAAACCGGTATCGCTTCGCGTTCGGTCTGCTCCTCGAGCATGTGGTTGAGTTCTTTTCGTAACAGGAAACTGAAATAAGGAATGATATGATGGTTACTACAACCCAAACCGGCTTCTGACCCAAATCATTAATAAGGCCCACTTTTGTACTACTCTATCCTCGCAGTTGGTGGTACACTGAGCAATCCTCAGTTGGAGCCTCCTGTGGAGGCTTTCGAATCCTGCAGCTGTCCACGACATCGGTGACCCACCATTTGCAATATCTTCGAGTATTGCGTGGTCTACGAGTACCTGAACTATGAACTTCGGACGCGTTTTCTAAAAGAAGGCAGGAATTGAGCCATTTTTGACTTATTGGGTTTGGATTCTTCCCTGGTGATAGCTACACAAAAACTGGGAGGAAAACATTAAAATGCACAGAAAATCAAGCAAACCCACTAAAGAATGAAAACAAGGAAAAAGAATGGAGAAAAACAGCCTCAAATGCGGCTGCGCGTCGATGAAATTTTCAAATTTCACTTTCCCGCGCGGACCTTGCCTGACTCGTAAACACTATGCCCTAAGTCCCCCTGGACGTTGATCGATGAAGGAAGTCTTTACACAATATCCTCACTCCGATGCAGTGTTCCACGTGTGCCAGATATGGAACACTTACCACAATAAATTTTTATAAGAAACTAACAAGCGAAATTATCGTGAATAGTGTGCCTTTATTGTCACAGCTTGCGCAAGAAACCGTTTCCCGTTTTTCCTTGGGTTGTAATCCATAAGTGAGTCCTGTGGAGAACACGCGAAAATTGGCGCAACAAGATTGGATCGTTTTGAAGCTGGAATGACTTAAAGTCAGGGTTCGTGATAGAAATGGTAATCATCGCGAATAGGTAGTTCTGGCCAACCGAATAGTGAAAATGTATGAAAAGTCGGAGAAAATACGCCAAGGAACATGTTAGAACGGCTGATTCCTGGGTGCTCGCCCGAGCCAAATTAGAATTTTATGAAGGCGTGTTTTGCCGTCTTTTAATAGCTCTGCAAGCAATTGTTAACTTCTTTGAGATCACTTCTTCCAGAGGGAACAAAGTTTAGCGTGAGGTGTGATGTATCACAGAGGGGGGGGGTCGGACCCGTCGACATCCGGTTGGATGGGGGCCAGAAATTTACTCAACCTAGAACCAAGATGGACGTCTATCAAGGTGGGGGGACTTAGAGCCATAGTATAAAAAAATGACGGCAAACAGAGACGGCAAAATGAGATTATAATAAGAGGTCAAAGCAAAACTGGAGATCATACTGAGAGAGCAAAATGAGACAGGAGATCAAAAAAGAAACTGATTAGTGAGAAAAAACTGCGAAAAAACAAATGAGGCAAGATATAGAATGGAGATGTCAAAAATAAGGCAGGAACACACAAGAAGAGCTTACAATTCACTGGTGATAAAGCATGCAAGACAATAGACGACAGTAGCGTGACAATCTTTAAAGACTGCAACAAGGTGAAGGAGTCGTGGCCAGTTAAAGTGTTCCACCAAAGCGCTCCTGGATATGTCAACAGCGGTTGTGTTGAGTACTCGCTGTCATCGACTTCCTTACAAGCGGGCTATCCTTTCAACGAAATGACACAGATGTTCTGAAATTTCGTAATCTGATATGCATTTTTAGGCGCTCTAGGATTCACAGGTTTGATCCCGCTAAAGGTAAAAAATTTCGCAATTCTGAGAAATAATGAATAGTTGACTGTTTGAGAAGAGCATTGTTCTCTGTTATGTCTCTTGCAATTTACTCCACGAAATTGACTCGTGCCCAAGATGAGATATCGTCTGAAGCATAGGATTGCTATGCCCTGAGGTCACATAGGTGCGGTTGCGGGCGCGACACCCACATTTTGAGTACGAATGCCCGCATGTGAATACGCACCCGAAATTTCATGGACGCAGCTTAAAGGCAGTGTTCACGATGATCTTCGTTAACGAGTTTTTCACATAAAACAATGCGTTGGCCTCCAAGTGTTAACAAAATTATGAAGAAACGGCGAGAAACGAATTAAAACGTCGAATTTCAGTGACATTATTGTATAACATGGATTAGTTGTCCGGTTGGACGAACATGTTCATTGTGGTTGTCACCGGTGGAAAATTGGGTAAACCGAAAATAGAAGAATATTTTATGCAAAGCAGGATTATTTAGGGTCCTAAGGAAAGAACGGAGCAATAGAGAGTAGAGAATTCCAAAGGACGGGTCCACAAAAGATTTCATTGTCACAACAAACACTTCCAGTGATACTTAAGAGGCGGTGTGATACTTAAGGATTTCGTGTACTTCTGGTGCGTTTTTCTCAATTTCTAGGTCATTTTAGTTCTACCCGGGGCCCACTTAATTGATATAGCGAATAATCTCAACATTGAAAATTATCGTGAACACTGCCTTTAAAGCCGAACAGCGCTATCGTCCATCACTGGATGAGGGATCGCCGCGACGCTGCTTGGCGGGAAAAATTGCGCGATCAATAGCCACTCTCCCTTCGTTTTCCCGCACGCAATTTTTCCGCCAAGCAGCGTCGCGGCGATCCCCCATCCAGTGATGAACGATACATAGGGTGGGGCTCATGAAAAAATCGAATGCTGTGAAATATTTATAAGTATTTATCGAAATTTAAATTAGGAAGTTCCGCGTTGCTACAACGTGCGGAAAACCTAGTCACGCACCCAAGTAATTGAATCCTTTACCAGTCCTTTACCCGGTTAGAAAAGGGTTTTGAAGACTTATTTTCGGGTGTGATACACTCGATTGTATCACACCAAAAGATGGGCTTTGAAAGACCGTTCTGAACCGGATAAAAGAACTAAATCGATTACTTTGGTGCGTGACTAGGTTTTCCGCACGTTGTAGTAACGGCAAACTCCCTACATAAAATTTCGATAAATACTTATAAGTATTGCACAGCTTTCGATTTTTTCATGGACTCCACCCTATGTAGCGCTGTTCGGCTTAAGGGTTCGTCTATGAAATTTTGAGTGCGTTTTTACATCTAAACAGCCATTTACTAAATGTTGTTTTCATGCCTGAAACAATGAATGTTCAGCCATTGAACAAACATTAGGCGTATAGTCGCAGGAGAGTTGTTTCTGTTTGCTTTCGTGGAAAACATAGAGTGCGCGCAATCATTTTAGTCTGAGGAGTGGACGGGGCCGCGAAGGTAGATCACCCCACGCTAATCGAAACGCCATTCTCCAGTGAGGCCGCCAACCCCACACGGCCAGCCGCCCGGTACATGAGTCAGACTAGAAAGAAAACGAAAACCATATATTTATTGCATTATTAGGATTAATTTGCACAATCGATGCATCATTGTAGTCTTGATCTAAAAATTCGTTCACTATAAAAATTACAGAGTGAGGGATTCCCCCCTCCCCTTCGGGCCGTCGCCATCACTTTTTCCCAGGGGAGGGGGAGGGGGTGGCTGAGCAAATCGCTTGACTTGGGTGGGGGGTCGGACCAATGTTGGGTTTATTCGCACCACGCGCCGTAGCCTTAGAGCGAAGCGAAAAAACGTCAGAACAAGCTATCATGAAAATTTCATTAATTGGGGACAAGCGGACACCCGCTAACTAACTTATTTATGTGCGCTTTCCTCTTTGACTTTTCATCCATTTTCACGTTTACGATGGTCAGATCTACTTTTTAATGATAATTGCTCAACAACCATTTTTATCGCAAACCCTACCTTTGAAGAGAAAAAAAATACTCTCCCTATAATTTCGATTAATAATCTAAGACTGCGCTCACCAAACACTTAATAATACTTTTTTATCAACAGAGGATTTTATGCATGAACTGAGTATAGCTTTGAAAATTTTCTGGACATCAAGGTTCGCAACTCAAATTTTCTTCTTTTAGGTCCCGTTTATAGTTCTTTTGGAACATAAATTGAATTGAACACAGCGCGGCGTAACGGCTCAGACAATTGCAGGCCCCGAGCGCAACCGACTCCGCCCCTCCCCGCCCACTGCAACCGAAACACAGAGCCGTTGATATACGAACTTGCGTTGCGTTTCGGTTGTTATTGCAACGTGCGCGCGTTCAGCTTGCTCTACGGGCCACATGCGTTGACTGACACGCGCACTACGAAACCCAAAGACGACCCAAAGACAGCTCTCAAACTCCATCATTTTGAACCTCGATCGATATCGACACATCTACCCATGATTCCTTGTGATTGGCTCTTTGGTGGATCACTTCCATGGTTAAATCAATGAATTTTCTCATCTTTTGAGAATTACCTACGTATCACTCCTATGGTGGGCAGATTAATGTGTGGCTATAATGCAATTTGGATTCAAAAAAGATGGGTTCTGAGCACAACCCTCCTTGCAGAATCTCGGTTTTGACAAGAGTCTGAGAATTATTCACAAGATTAGGGCAGTAGAGCAGTAAAGAGGAAACAGGTGGCAAATGTCTTCTAGGTGATGTTTTTTGTTTGTTCGATTTTTCCGCGTTCCTTCTGCGTGCGCGTTCCTTCTGCGCGTTTGCCTAATGAATGCTGTAGGGTCATCCCTTGGACCGAATTGAATCGTTACGGAAATATTTCTGTGATTTTTCTAAATCCGAATGAATTCCAAATTTGAATATTATTCTAAATTTAAAAAAATCTGAATTAGAAAGTGGTTCGAAATTCGAATACTTCGTAGGCAGACTTCCGAATAATTTTGGAAATTCAAATGCTTTAGCGTCAAAATATTCGAATTATTTTGAACCTCAAATGATCAAATTGCGCAATCATCTTTTCATCAGAATACTGATCGACTTTCAAGAGCATAGTGCGAACTATTCGGACTCAACCTCCGAATCGTTTACTAGTCTCGACTTCTCGTTTCATGAACACCTTGGAATTTTATTCTCAGCTGCTTATTATCGATTTTTGGAACCGAGCCAGCCTGGCTCCAGTAAAAGTATGCAACCGCAACAAGGCCTGCTTCTGCTTCCGTAGACTGTGTTTGCGCGAAATTTGGACAATTTCAAAAATTAAGAATATTTACACGATCTCTCCGATGCATTTCGCAAAAATCACCGGAGCGAAATTCTCGAGATTTATCTCAGAAACATTTTAAAAAAGAATCGCTCGGATGCAGCTCTTGGGGCGTCTCCTAAAAACTTAATTCAAATCTGACAATTCACTCGAAAAAATAAGGGAGTCTTTATTTGGAAGCAAATGATTGATTCGGGACATTCCAAGAGGGTTCGTTGGATTTATTTACACATTCTAAGTGTTCTAAAAATACTAAAAGACTTTTGCAACGGTGTCCCTAAAATTGGTTTACAGAAGGCGCCCGGGGCGCAGCTGTCTGCGATAGATAACGTACTATTACGTCATCAGCCTACAGTAGCGCTCGGGGCGCTGCGTGAATCAGTTTTGTCGGTAGCACCCGGAGCCCAACGTACTATGTGGCTCACATTGCAGCATATGTGGTCCGAAAAATGCCAAATTTGTCGCCCTGAGTGCAACATGGATGCGGCTCCAGGTGCATTCGAGGTGGGCTCAGGGCCTGCTATTGCTCGAGGGATGGCTTGCTAAAGTCACGTTAGACGTGGTGACAAAATCGATTTAATAGCGTCAAGCTTGTATAAAATAATTCTGAATCTTGGCGAAAACTATTGAACTGCTCTGAGTATGTGACAAAAAAAGGTTATGATATGAAAAATAAAGTTTTTTGATTATTGAATAATCGCGAAGATAAGAAAAACCTTGGTTGGAGGCCACTAAGAGACTGGCGATGATGATAGAAAAGCCGATCGACGCGAACGACATTTTAGGTAGTGATGAGAACTTGTGACGAGTTGCTCGGTCAGTCAAAGACAGAATTTTGTGTTTTTGGAAAAGGGCGAATTCGAGGAACAGGCATATGAAATGTCATCGTTTTCACCGTTCTATGATAGGTCAACTTCTAAGGGTAGCGATATAGATAGCTCTTCTTAACTTGAAGGTTTCGAGTAAGTTCAATTCCAGGTCATTTACAACCACCAATCTGAGAACCTGATGTGGCTACTACGATGATTTACTAATGTCTTGAAGATCAATAGTGAGGCGTTGTTGGTATTCAGTAGAATGGGTTGATGATTTTCCCTTAACCCTCGCTTAGAGGAGCTCGAGAAAATTTTCTTCGTTATGTGCAAGAAGGGTCGTGTCTGGAAAACTCCTTGAGTGAACTGCTGCTGTTTTCACGTGATAATAGACGAGGCCCAGGAAAAAACTCGCTGGTCACCTGAGACTTTTTTGAAGCAAAGGAGATTAATGGCCGCTCTTGAAAGTTCATGACGCTCTGTAACGTTGTAAATGAAGTACTACATTGTCTTCATCAAGGACGAGGTATTCGCCAAAGAAATAAATGCTCTCTGAAAGACATCGTAAGCGCAAAAAACCGTATACAGTTTTCTCATGCTTTTTGTGCCTCTCTAGTGGACGAAAATGTCGAAAGCGTCCACAAAAAACCTTCGTTTGTAGAGGAAAGTCATTCTGAACACACTGCAAAATTGAATTTGAATTTCGCGCCCAAATCCTTCTTGAAGTTTTTCTGCATTCGGAGACCTTCTCACTGTCATTTTCGAAGTTTTTCTGCATGTGGAGTTTGTGCCGTAACTGTATTCCATGTTGTTTGACCGTCGCATTAACATTCTATGAAAAAGTGGTAGATGACTGGTTAGAACCGGTGGCGAATCCCCGTCTTTAACCCCTTCCAGGTCTATAACCCTATGTTTTTGAAGCTGCGAAGTATACCATTGCGGTCTATTTGCGTCATTGATGAAACTAAGCCTAAAAAAATGGAAAGTGGTTTCTAGCGCGAACGATGCCTTTAAGAAATAAGTCTAAAGCTGCACGACATATTGGATGAACCGACGTGATTCCAGTTGGATTATCGCTAGAGATTCTGAAGTGAAGCTTCTTTCTTCACAGTCTCATCGACAACTAAACGACGCCTGTATGTAGTGTATGGCTTCCGAAATACTAGCTGGCAATAAAAAAAAAACGGACGTCTCAAAGCTCCACAGACTGCTCACCTCTAGAATCAAGGTAGAAAATCTCATATCTGGCGCTCACAAGGAGACAATGGCTCTCTCATTCACTCACAGAGCGGGATCCATCTGCACAACTTCACATCATGCCAATAACTTTGAGTTCTGCCTTGAAGAAATTCAAACGCCTTGCAGGGAAGAAGCTACATATTGTGTTCCTAGTAGCCGTAGCTCGTTCCTTGAACTTATCTCACTTCACCCTGGTGTTAGGTGTGATTCCAGCAAGCTTGTTCTATCCAGTTGCCTTGAAGATAGAGTTCGGGTCGAATTCCAACTTTGAGACTTGACGCTAAATCGGAGCGCAGGCCACGAGTTTTCCCAGGAAACGTGCGAGCACCTCAGAAAAAACAGACTTTTTGAAGCTGCGTTAGCCAGTTTTAAAAGAGTTTTCTCGCATGTTTCTGACATGTTTGTTAAGTTTTGATTGCAGATAAGTGCTGTACAGTGTGTAGCAACGTGTTAATTTTTCCGTTTAATGAAAAAAGGAAAGGGATATAGACTCTAGTTCATTTCAAGTGAACTCGTGTTTCTGATTATCACAGCACGGTGGCTTTTTCGTCGGAACTTCCTTATCACTAGTTATATTTCACCTAGGCCCACCGCTCCGTTGCTGGTGATAAGCGAAATCGACAGGCCACTAAGAATCTACCAGAGCTTATTCCCAAATGCAGTCAGAACGGCTGGTGGACGCATGTCAAGCCATGTTTTGACTGCATCGCTGCTGTTTTTTATCGCAGCGATGTTGTACCCGCTGCTGCAGCGATGTAACAGTGGCAGCGATTCTGTTCATAGTGCATAGTCTCACGGATAATCGAAGAACATCAAGCAATCAGTGAAACTAATGGCTGGTAGTCATCAATAACACGTTTCGACTCGCAAACACTGATCTTGTCATGTGAAAGGGTGAAGGTTAACTAGATAGGTCAAAGTTCACTAGATGTAATTCGCTGGCAATCGCTCCATCGCTGCCACAATGGCAGCGATGGAGCGATGATTGCACTATGTAACACGATTTCTGTTCCTGGCTCCTGAGTGTTATATTTCAGTTGCTTATGTCCGAAGTATGTAGAAAAAAATGACTTCATTGAGAAAAAACTTCGCTTACACTACAAGAGCACGAAGAAAACCCTTTTTTATAAAAATAGTAAGACTTTTATTCATTTCCGGCATTATGAACAGGTGAAAACAAAAAATGCACAAGGAGCAGACAAACACAGTCGGGAAGCACGCAACAAGGTTCAGGAATGAGTAGATTTTCTAGATTTACGATTGCACTGTAAATCACTCTTTCGAAGTTGCACCCAAATGTAGTCCCTCATCATGTTTTGTTATACTGTCCTTGGTAACGACTGTGTCCGAGGCTAAGGTCAGGGCTGGTATATTCGTCTGACCACAGATCAAGAGGATCATAAAATTTGAGGATTTCGCGAATATGTTGAACAGGACGAGGAGAACGGCTTGGACCAATTCCGTTGCAGTTGTTCACGGCTTCCTAGGTGATCACAAAGCTGGAAGCTACGTGTTGTTGGTGCACTCTCGTAAAGAACGTAAAGAATTATGCCAAAATGGGTGCAGAATGTCTCTGAAAGTCCATATCATTGATTCGAATCTTGACAAATTCAGCGAAGAAGGCAAGCCCTTTCATCAAGGTGTATTGGACTTTGAACACCGTTACCAAGGACAGTGTAACGAAACCATGAGGGGGGACTACATTTGGGTGCAACTTCGAGAGAGTGGTTCCCAGTACAATCGTAAATCTAGAAAATCCACACATTTCTGAACCTTTTCGAGTGGTTTCCGACTGTGTTTGTCTGTTCCTTGTGCATTTATTGTTTTTACCTGATCATTGTGCCGAAAATGAATAAAAATCTTTCTATTTTCACAACAAAAAAACGAGTTTTCTTCGTGCTGCCGTCGTTTGAGCAAAGTTTTGCTTAATGAAGTCAATTTTCACAAGTTTTACTGGGATAACAGCGATTTCCTGTCTGTTCTAGATCTAACGGGTTAGGAAAACACAATTTCAACCCAGGAACAGAAAAAAAGTGATACTGTGTTACATACATAGTGTTAGCGACTATCGAGAATCGCTCCTCCAGCAGCGAAGCACTAAAACATAGGAATTCGTCGCCGCGACCCAGCGATGAAGGACGTTTGCCACGAAGCGAGCACTGTTGGCACGCCTTTCCATTACGCGCGGTGAAAAAGATACAGTTGTCCCTCGCATGGCCGCAGCGAACACCTGCAGTCAAAACATAGCTTCACGTTAGGGAGATATGACCGCGGTGATCTGCTTTTACCTCTTTGTTGGAGAGTGTTTGTCCTGAACCCCCGAAGAGACCATCGACTTGAACACGGAGGAAGTCCGCCGCTTGCATTGAATCTAGGCGGTTCTACCCCTACATTTTTTGAGAATCGAAAGCTCACTAAGAATTCATTTTCGGAAGTGCAGGGTAAAGAAAATTTTTAAACCCAAACTTCGCCCAGGGGAGTAGTTTAGCGCGTAGAACACGAATCTGAGGTAATTGTTGTTTTTCTCAAAATTATGACAGGTTACGGTAGCTTGATGGTAATAATCCTACAGGGCCCTTCATTTTCTGGTTCATAACTTTTTTCACTACTACTACCACAGCAAGTTTGGGACTCTAAAAATTACCCGGGAGGTAGTCGGTCAGACAAACATGCCTTTATGAGTAGTTCTGGCGACCAGGTCTGGTCATTCCCTTGAAATTCAAAACAGGAATTTTCGCGCGAGCTCGTTAAAAGACCAATATTTCAAGTTGCTTTATGATGCATGATCAACACTGAGCTTAAAATTTTGTGGTGCGTTTTCTTGCTCCTCACGTGGGGATATGCCCATTTCAATAAATTTGAAACTGAGCTGAACGTAGCCCAACTCATTCGTTTGTTTCGTGATGCGTGCGGCTGAAATCATAACAAACTTTGATAGAGAAAATTTAATTTTTTAGCGAAACTCTCGCCACATCAGGTGTAGTCTGTGTAATTCAAGTAGGAAGCCGCGACGCTGCTTGGCGGGTAAATTTTCACGACGGAGAGAAAAGGGAATACGGGCATAGATCAAATAACATTGCGCCCAGTGGCTGAGTGCGGGTTCCCAATCGAATGACACGCATGATAGACCTAATATAACTCAACGGAGAAACGAAAGGCTTCTTTCTTACTGTTAACTGTAGAAAAAGCATTGCTGATAATTGCATGGGTTAGCCATATGCGTAGTTATATGGACTAGTGCAACTGTCGTACTGATATTGTGCAATGCCGCTGCAGACGCAATACCAACGTTGTCTGGTCCCTATCATGTCCACGTACTGCTGTGCTAAAATTCGTAATGTGTGAGAAATACCAAAAGCCTCCAGATAAGTTTTCCATAATTCGTACTTTCGCAGAAGACAGTTCTTTGGTAATACGGTTGCTGGTAGTAGTAGGGTTGACGGCCTGCCAATAGACCTGCAGGTCATAAATTTTCTTAATCGTTTAGACTGCTGAACAAATAGAAAACTTTCTCACCAGCTCCTAACAGCAGTCCTAGTCCACCTCCTCCGTATCCTACCGGTACGAAGCCAGAGCTGAAAATAATGCTTCTCGACGGATTATTGGATTGATTCTCCCTACTCACCCTTTTTAGGACCTCATCTCTCAATCTATGAGAAGCAATTAGCGGAACAATTGATGGAAAATCGTGGATGTACTTCAGCTGGTCAACTCACCCTCCACCTCCACCTCCTCCATTCCACCAGTGATCGTGGTGATCATGATGATGATGATGATGGTGATCGTGGTGATCATGGTGTCCGAAGCCATGATCATGTCCACCATGGTCATGTCCTCCGTGGTCATGCCCACCATGGTCGCCATGTCCACCATGACCGCCTCCTCCGTGACCGCCATGTCCACCGCCACCATGACCTGATTTCATTCAAGGTTCAGATTTTTTGTGAATATTAATAGAGTGCCTTTCCTCTGACAGGAATCCCATCAGAGCTTTAAGGCTTGCCTCACCTCCTCCTCCTCCTTTGGCGCTTACGAAATCTGAAAAATAGCATCATGTTGAATGAAGACATTAGGAGCCAATGATGGGTTGATCTTCATTCTGAGAGCACTCACTTCCGTACTAAAGGAGATGTGCTTACTGACGAGCACACTAATACTGACCTGGTCCTCGAATAAGATCGAATTATTCAATCAATAAAATTTTCATATCAGAATGTTTGAGCTAAATGTGGTTTCTAAGGTCAAGTTCACAAGGTAGCTGAGTCGAACACAAAACTTAGACGTCAGGCAGGACTCAAACCTGCATTGCACGCTTACCGGGCGAGAGTGTTAACATTACACCACCGACACCCCGTTCTGCATTCCTCGGCCATTCACACATGAACTTTTCACAACAGCAATCACCCGATAACGAGTATAAGCGTGCAGACAGCGTGCGATGCAGGTTCGGGTCTTGCATGACATCTATGTTTTGTGTTCAACTCCGCCACCTTGTGATATCTTGTACGAATATAAATCAAAGTAGCGGTTGAAATGCACCATGGCATGTAGGTTGTGATTGTTAATCGTCCAGCACCGGTATTGATCTAAAATTATGGATTTAGAACAGTGAAACTTTGGTAATGATAACCCCTTTTAAGAATGAACCTCCAATAGACGGTAACTCTGAGTGGAAAGTGTATTTTCAATTTCGGCTGTACTTTTTGAAATGCTCATGATGCATTCTTTTCGCTTCTGACACAAATTTTGGTCACATAACCAACGAAATTCAGGGCGAAAACCGTGAAAGTTAATACCTGTGCAGTCCTCACACCTGCACTCGTTTATACCATCTTCGCTTTCTACTATGCAGTTCTCTTATGAGATCTTGGGTTTTATTCTCATATTCAATTTTTTCTTCCTAATCGTTCAACGTGTAACAGACAAATTCTGAGATACTGCATACAGCTGGCTGTGAATGGAAGTTAGACATTAGACCTACCAGCCCAATTGAGCCGAAGGCGCGGCATTGTAGTGTTTTGTTGAAAAATAGCTTACATGATAAGTATATTGATACATCGAAACCTAAGGAGAAATTCAATGATTAACTGAACCTTGGTCGATTGTAACCATTAGGATAGCAATGACGAGAGAAACTCCACGTGAGACGAAACACATAACGGTAAATGACGGAAGTTTGAGACGAGTGATTTCGCCAGTTCAACATTACACTCTGGAAACCAAAACGAACAGGCGAGACTAGGTTGACTGAAAACCACGATTCACACCGCCCTGTGCAGGAATAGTAATTAAGCTTCATTCACATTTCGGATATCATTTTATGACGGGCTTCGCGATGGAAATTCTCTGGATGACCCTAACACATTTGGAAACGTGCCATCCTTAACGGATTGTCGAGCTCCTAAGGCTTGTCTTGTGTATCATAAACCAGATAAACTAGTGAAACTACGGGTTATGATTGACAAAGAATTGGAAGTTTGTCGAAGTTGTTTAACTATGATTCATTCTGAACACGAGCTTTTCCTTAATGGTTCTCGATGGTTTATAAAAATGTTGCTGATTATATTTGCTCGTTCACTGTTTGAAAACACTTCAGCTTTTTCAAAAATATTTTTATTGCTAGTAAGCATTTGTAGAGAGTTGTCCGCGCAGTCGTTTCTCAAAGGGTTAGGCACTGATTACGATAAACTTCGTATACGAGTTTTCAATAAAAAAACAAGTGTGGTGGTCCTCAGCAGCAAAACAGTGTTGAAAAAACGGATCTAAACGCATTCTCAGAGGTGAAAAAAGCTTTGAAAAGTGTTCAAGTGAGCAGATTCGGCCTCTTCGGGTTCAGTTGTTGTTATCAACACCGACACGGCTGCTTCCGAATTCGTTGTTTTTTAAACACTGTTCTGCTTCTGAGAGCTACCTATAAGATTTCTTTGAAGACAACTTAAGCGCGAAATTCATCGTGAACAGTGCCTTTAATGGGTTGTAAGGTGAGGAACAGACATTTTGGACGAGGTATGACACGGTTTCAAGGTGAGGTCATCTTAGTGAGGCCGTTAGAAAAAGGTCAGAAGGAGCTTTCGGTGTGAAAAGGTGAACGCGAAGGCATAAAGTTCGGACGGTGGCAGATGATTAGACAGAGCTCTCGGTGTAAAAGGGTTAACTGTGACGTGGTCTTTCTGCTTTTCCGTTTTGAGCTGAAGCACTCTACCTGTTCAACTCCTCTCAGCCAGCCACCGACGCCCGCGAGTGTGCGAGAAGACCAACTTCGCCTCGATTGCAGCGGTTGCCGGTTTTTATCATACTCGTACCAAATTCGATCGTGGATCCAACCTATCCGAATATTCCGCCGACATTCCCATGAGCAGAGACAACAGTTTGTCTCTGCTAATGGGAACGCCTCCGGTCTGTTTTCATCTGCCGCGCTCTGATTGAACGATATGCGCCACGTTCCCAGAAGAGAAAAAAGAACAGTACAAGTTCCTAATAAAATACAATGTTTGAGGGCCAGAGTCAGCTACATGCACAAAAACATCAACTGATCCGCTGAATATAAACCATTTTTTGAAGGTGAGCAGCGGGAGCTGCGGTCTCCCTCCCTCGCTCTCGCTCAAAGCTGCGGCCCCCCTCTGTGATGATCACAGCGTAAGCCTAACTCTGACACTGATAATAGATGTCCCGTATATTAGTCTATTACAAGTTTCAAAGGTTAGTTTTTTGACACCGCGGTGAATTACTCGACTTCCAACACGTTCACTGTTTCCCGCCTTTTTTGACGCGTTTGTTGTTGAGTTTTATCTGAAGTATCTGAAGTAAGCAAAGAAACTTAGACGTGAAGTGAATCGCAGAGCGATTCAGGAAGAGGAGAAACTAGCGAATGCAAAAAAAATCGAATTGTTTTATGACTTCTGCAACAAAAAAATTCAGAATAAGGGTTGACATTCCCGATCTGAGACTTAACAATGACCGTGTAATAAAAAGGGACAGTGAAAAGGTTATTGCTTTTGCCTACTATTTCGAGACACTCCATCAAACACAATATGACGAAAACCAAACCTCTCCAGCCGCTTCGCGGAACGGTTGATTGGGTAGACAACTTAAATGAAGTTGTGTAGCAATCATTGCGGCGCTTACCCAATAGAGGCTAAACTTCGCCTTAACAAATGCCATATATCTTTCTTTAAAAAGCTTCACTTATATCAACATGCACTCTGGCTTTGTTTTTTAACAGATTCCTCCTACGAGGTGCAACGCCTGATATATGGAAGCTTGGACTGGTTGAACCCATTTTCAAAAAATAATTGCGTAGTTGCGTAGAAAATTATAGGCCTA
The DNA here is from genome assembly GCA_029168955.1 of Aplectana chamaeleonis. Classification (NCBI taxonomy): domain Eukaryota; kingdom Metazoa; phylum Nematoda; class Chromadorea; order Rhabditida; family Cosmocercidae; genus Aplectana; species Aplectana chamaeleonis. The sequence goes on along the minus strand of JAPDOI010000246.1, from coordinate 1,058,044 downwards.
TATGTCTTACGAGCTCCATAGGTAAGGTTATGGAAAGGATAATTTGCAAGAAGATCACCTTGTTTCTGAAGGGAAATAGACTTTGAACTCCTTCCCAGCATGGTTTTCTTGGTAAGAAGCCTACCTTAAAGGCAGGGTTTTCGATAAAATCGGTTGCTGTGCTATCCCCATGGAATGTTAGATCTGGTCAACACAAATGTGAAAATAAGTAAAAAATTGGCCTGTTTTGCCAACTTTTATTTTGCCTCTAAGTAATTTCTGAACATTGCTGGAGACTACTGATTACTTTAACCGCAAAATGAATGGCGGATAAGCAAGCAATAATGAAAATCATGTTAATTAGGGGCCGGTTCTATAGGGGACTAGTCTAAAGCTTAATTCACAGCCATTGCGGGAAACATGATCAGCGCAAAACTCGGAATTCCATTTGAACTTCAACGGAGATGGTCAATCGTCGTCAGAAAAGGTCAAATGATCGTGTTCTCCTACCCGCGCCGTCACCACCTCGGTCATGCACGACCCATGGCTTGGCTCCTTACCTTAGTGTCTCTGCAATACGTGCGCTATTTCCATTTTCCACTCGCAGCACGTGACTCCCTTCAGACCTCAGGTTGGTGGCTGCTAACCGAGGTGGACGACAATCGGCTGCGAGCGAAGTCACCACCTCAGCACGCGCACTTGCATTGGGATAGGGTGGCCACCACCTATTTCGCTTGCGATGTGAACGAGCATTCCGGCTTGCTGATGGAGAATACCATTAACAAAAACTTTCTAACGTGTTCATTCAAGCGTTGAGCACGGTCAGTACGCCAATCATCAAAACACTTAGTTTGCTCGATCTAGGTGTGTTGAACCTAATCATTTATCAGCGATCTGTTGATCGCAGGCGCGCGATTTGAGCTCCCGTATCTGATAGAACACATTGCATTGGGCGTCCTAGTTTAAACGCAGTGTCTACCTTAAAAACACGCTTCGCGTTTTCTTTGGAAAATGGAAGTTCAGTGGCTGAGTACAAGAAAAGCACCGAAATTACGGTCAAAAATAAGCTAGAAATAGCCCCATACGGCCCTAAAGTTGGGGTGTTCCGCGCACGCGAAGCCCATCCGCTCGTGCACCGCCCACTTTTGTAATAGCTGTCCCTGCTTAGCAGCTGGCCACGTCACACCCATTTTTGCATTGAAGCGCTTGCGCACTCAATATTTAGCATTAGAGCGAGTGCGCGCAAATTAATTTCTGTCCTTTTAAATTATCCAATCTTTATTTATGTGTGACTTTTTCGCTTTTGTTAATCCCTTCTTAATCACTCAAGGATGTTTTTCATGATTACTGTAAATTGATTGTCGTCATAAATGTCAGCGTTTTGTTTAGTTAGTTTCATAACCTGCAAATCCTGTTTCAGGCTAGATTCTTCAAAGGTATCATGCTGCGATTCGTCAAAGTGCCCGGGAAAATTTTTATTGGCATCTATCCACTTTGAAGGCAGCTTCCAGGTGCAGTTTAGTCTTGTTGTACATATATAGCTGTTCCTGCGTGAATTCCATTTTTTTATAAAAACACTTGGAGTGTTCGTCTATGGAGGACCTACTAGGTTGGCATGACAATCGAAAACTCGAACGCTAATTTTTTGAGTGAGTGCGTGGCAGTGTCTGGACGTGTACATTATAGAGTGTACTTTTCCGATGAAAGCCGTAATCACTTTGAGAAAACAATTTTGTCTGTACGCCTACATATGACTTCAGCAAATACAGTGGAGCCCCAGTAACTGAGCATTTGCACAGGTGCGCATTCAGCTTCGGCAAAATTTGACTGATATGCAGTCAGAGATGTATGACTTCATAATAAAATGCAAATCATATTTCATCAACTGTATTCTGACAGAGTATGAGGTGAATGAAGACATTTTTATGAAGGAAGGAATGTCTTGAGAGACATCGAGGTTCCAGATAAAAAGTGTGATTGTGCCGCTCCTTGCAGTAGAGTTTACACCAACCGTCCAAAAGAGATTTGATGCTAGTGGAGCTCGTGAACCGGATGCTGCGTGGATAACTGGGTAGGCTCGTGACGCAGGCGAAAACGTCGACACTTCCAGGATCACATCGGGGTATTCAATTGGGCTAATCAATCACGCCCCCAGCATCGCCAAATAGTGATATGACTAGCTGTGTACCGCTGCGACACGGTTTACTCAGCGCATGAAGTGCTTGTGAACGGAAACGTCAGCTGGCCCCGCTGACGTGGCCCTAGCGGATGTTTTCCAACAGGCAGATATGGGAGAATTGAGCAAGGGCAACACACCGTAAAAGCACTGCCTTCAACGAAAATGACGAGTAATGGAGTGCGGTAAGAACTATTCTGGCGAGGTGCCTTCGATATCGGATATCACCAACAAGGAGCAGTGTTTTTTGTTGGGACTTTCTCATCACTAATTCTATCTCAAATTTTCCTTCCCCCACTGCTGGGTATAATCGATATGAAGAGCTTTCGAGATACATCACTGATAATGAGAATAGAGAACTGGGCTTGAAACTGACGATGCAAAGGTGCTTGGCCGCCACAAAGCCTCCTCTCACTTGATCGTGCTCCAGCTAGCTTAAAGGCAGTGTTTACTATAGGAATCGTTTCCCTGCTTATCCGCCTATCTTGAAGGCGGTTCCACTCTGATTCAAGTGATGTCTTTGAAATTGTACAAGACCGTCTGGGAACGGAGTTATGGTCACTCAAAGATTTAGCTAAGGAAACATGGTGGACGAGTGTTCCGAGGCTTGTAACTCCCGTCTTTTGCAGCCGAGGAATGCGAGCTGACCTGAGTAAAGAGAGAAGTTGAGAATGAAGGGAAGAATGGCTCTATGGTTCGGAAACCATCGCTCATCTCACGATTTCGGGCATTCATTTGTTCAAGTCGGTGGACGTAGAAAGTGCATCTGGGTGAGACGAGCTGACGTGTGTCCAACTTTGGGGCCGTAGGTGACCGTTCCGAGCTCATTTTTCTTAGTTTTTTTCAACGGTAGGGTTGCGCTAGGCCCCACAGCTGCCGATCTCCACCAAAAAATCAGACATGGTTTTTATCGTGAACACTGCCTTTAATCTAAGTTAGCTTGACTACGAATTAAAGATGTTGAGAACAGAATTCAAGGATGTCGAGAAAGTCTACCGCAGGCATATTGCATGCCCACACAACCATCACTGTGCCCGTGGTTTGGAAAGCACTGAGGTTCTCGATTACTCTTCGTTTGCCTTTGGCTGCTAACTTTTGGGAAGGCAAGTTGAAGAAGGCTTCTAGTGCACGAGTGTTCTCCGAGCAATAATATTATCACGGTATGAAGGAATCTGTTTATCGTCTGAACGTCCTCGATTCCTCTACATCGCCGCTACTTTTTATATTTTCATTTATCTTAATTCTATTTTCTTATACGTCGCAAGCGACGCCCTCAGTTGAGAGAGGAAAGAAAACCCGTGAAAGCAGCGTAGAGCAGTTCATCAACAAGAAAAATATTACAGGCATGTGCAGTAATAACGTGCAGTCATGGCTAACAGAACAATTTCCTATGTTGTAAAGCTGCAATCACAAGGCCATTGGCGGGAATAGGAAGCTCAGCTATAAAACGTTTGAAAAGGAAATCGGCGCTGCTCCAGTAGGTGCTACGTTGATGGTAGGCTAGGCAAACGAATTGATCAGCATCACTAGTACCATGTACCTCAGGATGAATGTTTATCAAGCAATGTGGCCATGACGTGTGAACAAACCGTGGGTTCGAAGTAGAGCATGTAACGAAAAAGTTTGTGCAATGCCTTACCAACGAAGGTTCCTCGGAATTCGCCGCTGACGGTTCACTGTCAGGATTCACAGAAGTTATTAAAACATTAATCACATCAAAAAAGACCAACCTAGTGGGTTGTCTGGTATTAAAAAACGCAATCAATAACCTTTTTGGGCTTGTGATGTGATTCCAAATCGGAAGGGCAGGTCTAACAAGGATGACGAAAAGGTAAATAGCCTCTATCGTTTTTATCTATTTACAAAGAATGAGTCGGCTGTTATAGGTATAAATGAAGAGCACAGTGTGCGCTTGATTAGCGGACGCAGTTTTCATCCTGGAGTGCAGCAGTGTCACTATCGTCTGCGTACATCTTCTTAAAGGCAGTGTTCACGATGAAAATCGTTTTTCTGTTTTTCCACCTATCTTGAGAAGCGCCCCATGCTGATTCTAATGATGTCTCTAAAGTCGTTCGAGACATTTTGGGAACGGAGTTATGGTCCCTCAAAGATTGAGCTAAGGAAAATGGTGGACGAGTTGTCCGAGGCTTGTAACTTCCGTCTTTTGCAGCCGATCTATGCGAGCTGACCTGAGTGAAGAGAGAAGCTGAGAATGAAGGGAAGAACGGGGTTAATGGTTGGAAATCGTCGCTCATCTGACGATTTCGAGCATTCATTTATTCACGTGGATGGGCGTGTGATGCGCTTTCGGGGTTTGCCTTGCGCTCGAAGTGGCAACTTCGGGCTCTTTTGGAGCTTTTCCTGGCTTGTTTTTATGCGTTCTTTCGACGTCAGCGATACAGTATGCCCCTCCACTACCCATTCCTAGTGGAAAGTGAAACACAATTTTTATCGTGAACACTGCCTTTAAAAAAATTCTTACCTAACAAAATTATGAACTTTTTGCAGAACACCTTCAGTGCTTAGAGAGCACCTTATGATCACTCTCACTGTCGACATTAGATTCCCATTCAATACCGTTCATTAAAAAATAAGATTTGTGAAGAAATTCCGATTCCATTCCAGAATGAGGCTCTTGCTTATGCTCAGCTTCGCTTCTGCAGCCTCCGCTTGTGGATGGGTAAGACTTGAATTTTCAGGCTTCCACATCAATTACTTCAATAGATTGCTCAAATCAGCACGGTTCCGAAATTAATGTCCATTTCAGCAGTGTTGTTGCGGAGCACCAATGTTTCCTTTCTTACGCGGTGTGAACCGTGAAGGTCGCAAAGACTTTCGAGAACTGATCAACGTGGGTTCATTTTCTTTCTCTTTGAACGGTAGAAGTCATACCAAGCGATCGGCCTTAATAATGATAATGCAATCGATCCCCTGCTAGCTCACAAGACAGCGCCGCTACATAAAGTCATGTTATGTAGGGCAAAGCTGACACTCTAGAGCCCTTTTTTGAGTAACGACTATACTTTGACCGAATCGAATGATTCGAAAAATCATTCGACTGAAAAAGTCGACTTCGAATTATTCGAAAAGTCGAATATTCGAAAAAGGCGAAATTCCGAATTATTCGAGAACTCGGATATTCGAGAAGTTCAAAATCCCGAATTATTCGAAAAGTCGAATATTCGCAAAAAGTTCAAAATCCCGAATTATTCGAAAAGTCGAATATTCGAAAACTTCAAAATCCCGAATTATTCGAAAAGTCGAATATTCGAAAAAAGTCTGAAATTGTAAAAGTATAGTAACGACAGTCACAACCCGGCGATTATTATTTGTGTCCGTTGAGAGTACAGACAAACATGAGCCGCAGCAAAGGTAAGCAATTGGTTGCAAGCAAGCTAGCTCCGCTGCCAGTCTTTCGCGAAGGGGATATGTTTGTTGCACTACCTGTAGAAACGCAAAAATGAGACACGGTGAGCGTAAGCATATGGGAGCCACAACTGCAAATTGTATATGCGATGAGCAAGGATTTTGCCCTCGCAACAAAAGGGCACTGCCCAACACGATCACATGCTGCGAAAAATCGTCCGCCGCTTCCTACATATGCATTCGATCTGCAATATAAGAAAAAAAACAAAAAGTGGTAGCTACAGAATGAATGGGCTGGGTTTCTATTCCTTTCCCTGCATGTAGTGGGCTTGAGTTGGAGCGTCCTTCTTCACACTGTCGTCCATGTTTCTGGAATGATCATGGAATGACCTTTTACGACCTTAAACAAATTTCAGAAGAGAAACGCTCAATAACAGCCGTTTTACGTCACTATATTTGGACCGACTTCAGCTGTCAGTTGATTGAACTGCCTCTAAGAAGAGACTGTCTTACCCACGCCCCGTTGCTTTGGAAAAACATGTTCTTCTTTTTGTAGGTGTGTGACAGTGCGTGAATAATCCGTGCTAGAATTTTTTTAAATGCCCCCGGCGACTTTCAAAAAGAGCGCTTTTACTGGAACGCGAAAAGAATCAGGGCTCCTACGGTGCTCAGAAAAATTTCTCCGGATTCGGCTCAAAAGTTTCAATAGGTGTTATCAGGGGCGCTTAACACAAACCTGGGATTAGTTTGTTTCTGAAAGTTAGACCAGGATCATACTTCCAGACGACGCGACCCACTGATTACCATCCATATCCATCAAAACATCAATATGCCTGATGTGCGCTGTGGCTGTCGCTAGTCGCGGTAAGTATAATCCCCGTCCTAGGTCTATGGTTTACTCACGTCGCAAAGCCTAGCTCTGCCCTCAGCGTCAGGTACGCGATTAGTTCAAAATTAAATTTGATCTACAGCAGACAGACTTACCGGTGTGGACGGGTCTTGCGACGCGAGTATACCAGAGACCTTGCTTTATGTTACAGTAGGCATAATATCTTTTTTGATATTTCCAGAATCGAGAAATAAGCAGAAGTTCGTAACTGGCGTTCCGAGTAACCCTCAGAAAATTTAGCCAGTTCTGAGTTTTCGACAGAAAACTACTGTATCCCCACCGTAACATACCGTGATTACAAAAAAACGTTAAACGGACTACAGAATTTCTTTAAGTAGTACAAGTAGCTCCATCGTAGAGGTTTTTGACCAATTTTTTATTAGCGTTGCAGAAATCGCAAAAAGTCGCCTTTGGCCGGCAAAATTTACCCTATTTTCAAGCTTAGTAACAAATCAGCTACACATATTCTATTAAATTGAAAAATGCTTTACAAAATCAACAAATGTTCCCCTCGACAATAATCAGACCCTGAACGACCCGTAGAAAAAAGTTTGAGTCAAATTGAAAACAACGTTCAGAAAACTCTGTTGATCTCCTTCGACGCACCCCTTTTCCTCTTCGCGGCGCGATGAAATTACTCTTCCCTGAAAATTCCTGAGGCATTCAGGAACTTCCGAGTACGGTACGGGTACATACAACATGCAATCTATGGGTATCTCAAACATTGGGGAAATGCAAAACAAGCCCTAGTAAGAGCCGGATTTCTATCGCCGCTGAGATTTGCTTTCAAAAAGTTTTGAGCGACTACGATGATGAAAAATATGGTGGTTATAAATGTTTACAGGACAGCTCACTCTCAAAAAAAGATCTGGAAAGCAAACTGAAAGACTGGGCGGATAAATATGATGTCAGGGTACGTCTTACACAATCTTGTACGGAAGACCTCCCTCATCATTTTTTCTCCAGAAACCCTTCGACGAGTTCGTAAAGCGAACTGACGAAGACAAAAAGAAGACACAGGACGACATCAAAGACGCAATGGATAAGTTGCCTGATTTCTTCAAAGACCTGGCTGATATCCAAAATGACAAGGTGAACGCAGTCGTAGTTTTTTTTTGGTGTTCTATCCATGAAACTTCATTGCTAGAACTCTATTAAGGATCTGACTCCCAGAGAAGCACAACGTAAGGTGCAAGATCTGTACGACAAATTGAGTAGAAAACATGCTGACGCGGCAGCGTGCCTGATGTGTACATTCTCACCGAAACTCGAATGCGGTGGCGGGGGCTATGGAGGCCACGGTGGATATGGACCTTATGGCGGAGGTGGTTATGGAGGTTACGGCGGCGGACCTTACGGCATGGTATTCCGAAGTCCGACACAAAGTGACATGCAAAAGTCACCGGCAAAAGTTGTAAAGAGAGCCGCTTCATCTTCTTTAACTGTGGCAGCGAGTGGTGTAGGATATCCATGGCACAGCGGCACGTATTCCACTGACGATGGACAGTATGGCGGTGGTGGACGCCGTGGTGGACAAGGAGGGCACGTGCATTTCTGGGGTCGTTGATTTGTATTGTTTAACTTATAATAAAGATGCAGTTCGGGCAAAGTGTTTGTTTAAAAACATCAGGAGAATATTCATTTATTTCTGGCTTCAAAACCCTTGCAAAAAGTCGCCGGCTTGTCACCTTGTAGAGGTAGATTTACGGTAATCAGGGCTGCGCGGTAATCTTTTTAAAGATTTTCTGAAACAAAAGCGGATGAAAATTGGCTAAAACGCCAGAGATGAAAAAAAGGCTCACGTTTTGTCGCTATTGATTGCTTGCAGTTCCCATTTTCCCATTCCTGTAGCCCAGAAGGTAGTCAAAGTGGTACATGGTGAAGGTGAACGCGGGCTCTCGCGTTGCGTCTTTAAGAATGATCAGAAGTCGATTTTCCGATTCTCAGCGACGACTTTTTTATTTGTTCTTTCAAACTTTTATCGCCTATAGAAATCAGTACCAAACAACTGAGTTTTCTAAATCAAAAACAAAAGAGAACTCTGTGGCGAGAATAGGAAAATTCTCTTGAGATCTGCATCGAATGCACTGTGCCGCTGCCCGTGGTCGCCTCCATCTGTATCCACAAAGACTCCTACTTGGAAAACAGGCTGCGCATGCAAAAACCCGCGTCTCGATTTTAATTGCTGTTGTAAGGATAGACAAACGCTGTGGCATTACGCGGAAAAAACTTCCGCAAGACGGGTTATCCAGTGCTGACCCATCTTGTTTCAAAGTTCGACCCATAGTAAGTAACGTGGGTGGACCTACTGATAGGGTTTCTTGGTTTCTAAACTTGGTTCTCGTCCAATTATTCAAATTCTTTTTTGCTCACCTTTCTAATACCAATTCATTCCTACAAAAATTGCGGGCCCAACACTGGAGGAAGAGCACATTAAGGAGTCCTTTGACGTAACATCTCTGTATACCAACGTCTCTAACGAAGTTGCTCTGCAAGCTGTTTTTGAAATCCTTACCCACCATCAGGCTAACATAAACTTGTTTTGGCTCACGAACGTGTAGAAGGCTTCATCGCAAGGCTGTGCGTAACTGTTACGTTTCCAATTCCGCTTCGGTATTTTCTTTTTTTTTCCTAGTGTTCCGCTCCATTTCAGAGTTGGTGGGCTCGGAAACAAAAATGGTGCTACGATTTATGGGTGTTGGAGGTTTTACGGGTGTTCGCAGGCATCATGAGGCGCTGGAATTCGTATCAGACCTCTTGTCTTCCATCGATTATCTGGAACTGGCTTAGATCAATCACAAAGTTTGGGGTCCTAAAACTGCGACCCCATATAGTGATGACACGAAATGGTCTTCGTGTCATCACTATATGGGGTAGCAGTTTTTTAAAAATCTGAACACCTTTTAGAGAATTTTTCTGAGAATAGCTTCTTCTCTGAGAATGATTGATTCTGAGGGGCGGGCTTTTCACAAGTCATGTATCTACTAGATAGCTGTCTAAAATGTAACGTTTTCAGATGTCTGGGAACTACTACAAACAGGTCAGAGGGCTGTGGCATTTATGTCAAAGATCGAGGAGCCCGCACTGGGTCGCAGGCCATGTGTGTTCTACTCAGTTAGAGATGGACCATTGTTTCGAATTGCTCAATCAGCAATCCGAAGACATAAAGTTAACTCGTGAAGTACCTACAGATAGTTGGCTCTCTTTCCTCAACGTTCAGGTTTAACTTTCCCAATGGTTAGTAAAAACTAGGTGGTGCAGGAAATCAGCAAATAGAAACATAATTCATTCTACCTCGGCCCACCCATCCAAAACTAAGCATTCAGTTGTTGGCAATATGCTTCGTACTGCCCTTGCAGTGTCTTTGGATAGCGAGCAGAAGAGTATTTCTGCAAATCTAGCCCACCGCATAGCATTCGAGAACTGTTATCCATCGATAGATGGCCGCCATACGGGACGTCCGCGGCGAACCGCCCTCTCAGCTGTTCGCGAAGAAGAAAGAACGAAAGTAGCGTTCTGCGTTCCTTTCGTCTTGGACTACCTCAGTTCAGCGATCAGGGCCTGTATCCGTAGAGCTGATCTTTAAAGGCAGTGGTCGCGATCAAATATGCTTGTCGTCTTTTTCTCTCCAAATCCTTTCCTGGGTCTCGAGTAGTAGGACCCATAAAAAAAATCGCGAAAAAAACACTGTTTAGGGCCGAATTTGAAACCTGAACTTACTTGTCTTTTGATGGTGGACGAGCCCTCTCCACATCATCGGCATCGATGACCTCTTATATCAAGAACATCAGTTGGCTTGAAATTGAATTTCAATCAATGAAGCTTTGGATTTATGTGCACATCTAGTCAAAAACATTGACTGAAGTGATGCTTTCATTATTCAACTGCTTTTATTCGTTAAATTTGCATTTATTTCGTCCTCTGAATGTCGATGATTTTTGACTGCTCGGCATGAGACTGCGATCTGTTTCGTCATCGCTGTGCACGTGTGCACGAAATAGCTTCTCTGGGCCCTAGAAACTCTATTTGTAGACCGTTTTTCACCGCGCTACCTTCATAGTTTTTCAGCTGTTTTTGATCTAAGCTGATTTTTGTAGTTTTTTCGATAACGTTTTTCATCGTGACCACTGCCTTTAAGGAATGGTCTCCCTTGTCAAAATCCCTCCTGCCAACCTTAGGGGCGATTAGTTCGCAATCGCTTGTATGACCGCGTCTGCCTTACCCGCTCCTGTGTAACTTGCCCATTTGTAAAGGAGGGTGACTGCATGGCCTCTGGAGTAGTATGTCGCACAAATTGTCGTATGTGTGGGGAGGATTATATACGAGAGACTGGGAGACCGCTTACGGGGTGCAGGAAGCGTCGAAGAAAAATATTCCAGATTTGAGTTAAAATTTGCCCTGCGGGTTATTTGGGATACCGATAACGAAACTGAGGTTCAATCGTCGTTTTTTCAAAGTTTTCAACCAAATTTGTTCAACGCTTCCCACCGGCAGAAGAAATTTGACGGCAAAATCGACTTTTGACGATTTCCGAAATGTCACACACAGATGTGGCTCAAATCGATTTTCTGGGGGTTATTTGGAGTAATCAACACGAATCTGATGTCAGTTTATCATCTGCTTCTGCGGAAACGAGTTCTATTATCGCTGGTATCGCTATGGCATCTGTGCGGAACTGTGCAGTATTACGCACCAATCTAGTTGTTTCAAGATGATAAGAGCTTGAAGGCATCTTACGCGCAGAAAACCGTAAATTATTTTCCTATGTTTTTGCATAGCTTGGCTCCTCTAGTGAATGGAAATGCCGCAAGGACCCTCAAAATCCCTTCATTTCTAGGGGAAAACCTTCCTGAGCAAAACGTAAAAATGAATTTGAATCTTGCTCTGCAATCCTTTTTTGAAGTTTTTCGGCATTCAGAGACCTGGTCACCGTCATTTTTGAGGTTTTCCTGCCCGTGAAGTTTGTTCTACAGCTATTTTTTATTGTTTGACGGTCGCATCAGCATTTCGTGAAAAAAGGCTAGATGATCGACCCAGAAGTGCTGGACGATCGACCTCACGGCTGTTTTCAGGTGGCCTTAGCTTTTACAGGGCGCATTTTCAGAGCTTCTGGTTCCGTGGGTGCTGCCAGCTAACCCAAACTGTTTGGTTGTACACAAAAAATTAAAAGTGATATCCAGCGCGCAAAATGCCTTCAAAATAGTCGTTTTTTTTAACTTTTTGTACCTTCCAAAACGTCCAGTGATCTTTCTAGGAATTTTCAGCGGACCTCATAATCGTGTTCAGCGCCCAGAACAAACCCCACGGACAAAACTTCCTCAGCGTTTTTCGTCGCACTTCTGTTCCTACGCTTCTCAAAGAATCTAAAGCTTACGTTTTAGCCAGAAAACGACTAACTTTTACATCGTGAACACTGCCTTTAACATTTAATTTCAATTAGCCTTTAATTTAACATTCATCTTTTTTATTCTTCTATCCCACCAATTTCATAATGGCGTGCACTTGTATCTCACTCTAAACCGCAAAAGGTGAACATGATTTCTTTCAGGATCTGAAAGAACCTGTAAGATGTGTGGCTTTCTTTGTGATTTCACTCCTAAAAATTGCTTCTATTCTAAAAAACCGAGAGGGCGCCTTTGATCTATACAATACTATACAAAAAAAATATCAAGAAAGTTAGTAATGCGGCGAGGTATTCGAATAATTCGTATTCGAATGATTCGAATGATTCGATTATTCAGAAGTTGATTTTTCGAATATTTTGTTTATTTGGCTATTCGGAAATTTAAATTTCTTGAATAATTCGTTCATTCGACTATTCGGAGAAGTCAGTTTTTCGAATAATTCGTTTATTCGACTTTTCGGAGAAGTCATATTTTCGAATAATTCGTTTATTCGACTTTTCGGAGAAGTCAATTTTTCGAATAATTCGTTTATTCAAATATTCGAAAGATTCAATCTTTCGAAGTATTCGTTTTTTCAAAAATTTTCATTCGTTTGATATACTCTAGTTCCCACAAGGGGCAATTTGGAGCTGAAAACACGACCTTTGTCGAGTTCATTTCGGCGAGTCTTTCCAGGCCACGAAGCGTAGGAAAACAACTATACCTTGCTTCAGGGTGACACTAGGCAGCCAAGGAGGGTATATTCATACTCTACGTCCGAAAATCGTTATTTAGAAGTACATTCTATCCAAAATGGCAGCTGCAGCCAGAGATTGTTCTCTTGTAAGAGGAGGAAATAGAGTGTGTGCAAGCTGATAATTATATGAACAGAAAGAGCTTCACTTCAATGGCCTTTCTCGAATTGAGAATAAGGCAGCTTGTGGTCTAAAGGCAGTAACATGTGTGTTCACTCTAGCGATTAAATAGCCGGATCAGGGTTCGGCGTGAGGTATGTTGTATCACAGAGAGGGGTCGGACCCGTCGACATCCGTTGGGATGGGGGGCCGGGCCTTCGGTCATTCAAGAACCAAGATGGACCTCTATCAGGGCGGGGGAGTCGGGGATGAGAGCCATATCGTTAGTATAAAAAAATGACAGCAAAATGAGATTACAATGAGAGGTCAAAACAAAACTGGAGAGCATACTGAGAGAGCAAAATGAGACAGGAGATCAAAAAAGAAACTGATTATTGAGAAACAACTGCGAAAAAACTAATGAGGCAAGGTATGAAATGGAGATGTAAAAATAAGGCAGGAACACACAAGAAGAGCTTACAAATCACTGGTGATGAAGCATGCAAGACAATAGACGGCAGTAGCATGACCATCGTTAATGACTCTAACATGGAGAAGTGGTCGTGGCCAGGTAAAATATGTCACCGAAGCGCTCCTCGATATGTCAGCAGCGGTGGTGTTGAGTACTCGCTGTCATCGAGGTCATTTTAAGCGGACTATCCTGTCAACGAAATGACACAGATGTTCTGGAATTTCGTTATCTGAGTTGCCTATTCAGGCGATTTACGATTCACAGGTTCGATACCTCTAAAGGTGAAAATTTCGCAACTCTGAGAAATAATGGATTGTTGACTGTTTGAGAAGAGAATTGTTAACTGTTATACCTCTAGCAATTCACTCCACGAAATTGACTCGTGTCCAAGATGAGATATCGCCTGGAGCATAGGATTTTTATGCCCTGAGGGCACATAGGTGCGGTTGCAGGCGCGGAAGCCACATTTTGAATACGAGTGTCCGCATGTGAAAACGCACCCAGAATTTCATGGCCACATCTTTAAGCCGAACAGCGCTACATAGGATGGGCGGAGCCTGTTTTCGTGCCCCGAGGGCACATAGGGGCGGTTTCGGGCATAAAAACCACATTTAGTAATTGGCTATCCTTATGCGAAAACGCACTCAAAATTTCATGGCCACAGCTTTAAGCCGAACAGCGCTTCATAGCATGGGCGGAGCCTGTTTTTGTGCCCCGAGGGCACATAGGGGCGGTTTCGGGCATAAAAACCACATTTAGTAATTGGCTATCCATATGTGAAAACGCACTCAAAATTTCATGGCCACAGCTAGGCCGACCAGCGTTTCTTTGGGGGCGGAGCCTGTTTTCATGCCCTGAGTGCGCATAATGGCGGTTTCGGGCAAGAGAACCACGTATAAAAATTTGCTATCCGGATTAGAAAACGCAACCAAAATTTCATGGACGCAGCTTTAAGCCGAACAGCGCTACATAGGATGGGGTCCATGAAAAATCGATAGCTGTGGAATATTTACTATCGATAGCTGTGGAATATTTATTTTAGCTCTGGGAAAAGTATTAAACGAAATTTGAATTAGGGAGTATACGTTACTACAACGTGTCCCACCGGCGGCGCCAAACTCAAGTACAACAGCCTAACCCCCCTTTCATACTTCGAAAACTGCGAAAAAAATCGCAGATCTGCAATGGTTAAGCATACCAGAGTACCGTGAATTTTATCGCTGGCGAAAAAAATCGCACATTCAAGCTGCGATTTTTGACGCGGATTGCAGCGATAGATGTTGCTCACAGTTGTTTTATCGAGTTCATCGAAAACTTTTGAGCGATTTTTTTTGCGGCTTGAAGATTTGCGAGAAGAATGGTGGAGATGATTATTGTCGCAATAGCGTCATCCTAGAGAAGTTATTAGCAGCATATTTTTGTTAAGCTAACATAGAGTATTGTGTATAAAAGTGCGCAGGACTTCAGTGGGAGTGTACAGGAGGTGATAGAAAGTGTGCAGGACACCACTCACAGTGTGCAGGACGTCATATAAAGTGCGCACGACATCAGTGGGAGTGTGCACGACACCAGTGGGAGTGTGCAGGACGTGATAGAAAGTGTGCAGGACTTCAGTGGGAGTGCGCAGATGGGCAGAAACAGAAACCTGGCAACAACCTACACGCCTTTCCGCTGCGTGCTGTCTGGTGCTGCACAGCGGCATGAATTTCTGCACACTCTCCGAGCTGTCCTGTACGAGTATTGGAAAAACAACATCATATTTTCGGATTCTCGGACCGGGCCTTGCATTTGTTCATCTACACTGGACACACATCGCACTCGTACTTTGCGATTCTTATTTCGCTTTGGCGCGAACTCGGTGCACGTATATTATAACACATCAGTGCGATCCGTGCCAGTATCAGTGCGATGCGTACAGGCTGTAGATGGACAAATGCAATGCCCGGTCCGAGAATCTAATAAAAATGATATGTTGATCCCAATACTCGTACTGGACAGCTCGGAGAGTGTGCACGAGTCTGCTGCCGCTGCGAATTGCTGGACAGCACGCAGTAGAAAGGCATGCAGCTTGTTGTTCAGGTTCCTGTCGCTCTTCATCTGCACTTTTCTGCTGAAGTCCTGCACACTCCCACTAAAGTTCTGCCCACTTTTTATGACATCCTGCACACTTCCCCTAAAGTCCTGCTTACTCCCAATGATGCCCTGCGCACTTTATATGACGTCCTGCACACTGTCAGTGGTATCCTGAACACTTTCTATCACGTCCTGTACACTCCCACTGAAGTCCTGCGTACCTTCTATTACGTTCTGCACAATTCCCTCAATGTCTTGTTCACTCCTTACTACACTATCCACTTCGTACGGTGGCCAGAAATCTACTTCTCATGTCTTGTCGCATTGTACGGAGCATTCACCTTCCCAAACAGGAGAAGGCACAATTACTGAGTGCAAACCTCTCTCAGAAAGTGGACGAAATCCATCCCCTTCAATACTAGAAAGATCTCTCTGCGTCGCTACCCGTGATGTCGGGTGGTCCTCGCACGATTACCCTGTTTCTAAGGAAATCCGTAATATAAGCGACGAAAATCGCGGATTTCAGCGATTTTTTTCGCGGATTTCTGCGATTTTTTTTCGCCGTTTTCGGAGTATGAAAGGGGGGGTAATGGATGCGGAAAACTGTCGTGGAAAGACATGGCCACGGCCTTGGTGGAAAAATTCAAATCCCAGGCGCTCCTAAGCAACGTTAGAGATGAGTTGCATCCAGGGATGAGCGGAATTTCGATTTCCGATTTCCGCAGGTTTTTGGGCATCGGAATTCTGATTTCCGAAAAATGGGTGCGGAAATGGGAAGAAAATGCGGAAATAACCCGAATCGCCATCCTATGCTAGGCGTTGACCAGTTGAAATCGCGCGAATATCGCTCCACGTATAATGTTCTTTTTATATGGTCTTCATGTTCATATTATGCTTCATTTCTAGAATAATGCTGTTTGGCCCACCCCTCCACATTTTCGGTTTCATTCGCGGTGGGTCAGATTTTTGGCATTGAGGCGCGCTTATCGCTGAGTAGGTGTGGACAAAGCCAATTTTGCTCACAAGGGAATTACAATAAGTCATAGTGACCATTCCAAATGAAATGTACTTTTCTAGAACCGTTTTCGGACGAAAAGTCCGAATATGCCCATCGCAGCTGCCTAGACCCACTCTGAAAAAAGTTATGAGCGTTTTTTAAAGCTTCGCGGCAAGGTGAGGGTACCCCCCATGGAATTTTTAGGGTGTTTTCAAATTTTTTTAATGATCTTGCTAAAAACATGTATGTAGGGGTAATATGGGGTGCTGAACACGAATCTGGGGCTTGCTTGCCCTAATTTCAAGGTTTACTGTAGGTTACGGTAGGTAACATGCCATTTAGGAGGCAAAACCTACCTCAATTCTATCAAAAAGGGGTCTTCCAAGCGAAAGAGGTTTGGTTCGAGTCAGAAACGTTCCAACAAAAAGGGAACAATAGGAAAGTGAAATGAAGAGAGTGTACAAAAACTGAACAATATAATTTCAAGGCGATATTCTTGGTCGACTTTCTTCTAAACAGCGAAAACAAACCGTTGCGGTGCTCTACACGGAAGCACTTTGTAGCTCCGAAAATGGTTCTGACTACGCAAGAACCTTCAAAATGTATATGCATGTAAACCTAATACTTATCATCAAAACTGAAGATGATTCCGAAAAGACTCACACAGATGGTTATCTCCAGCTGTAAGGAGAAGCGAAACTGCAGAATAGAAGTACAGCATCAAACAAGAGTATTTCCATAAAACGTCGAGAAAGGAATAAAAGCCGTTTTCTGGAGAACACTAAACTCTTCCTCGTGAAATACCACAACGGTTTGTTTTCGCTGTTTAGAAGAAAGTCGACCAAGAATATCGCCTTGAAGTTATATTGTTCAGTTTTTGTACACTCTCTTCATTTCACTTTCCTATTGTTCCCTTTTTGTTGGAACGTTTCTGACTCGAACCAAACCTCTTTCGCTTGGAAGACCCCTTTTTGATAGAATTGTTCACTTTTTATCGATATTACGCAGTAATATCCCATGTATGTAATTCATGCAAAACTAGCATACTTCATTACGCTTACTTATTCGGTGCATACATAGGCTGCTAATATACACCGACTTCTCGTCTTTGTGAAAGAGTTATAATTACAGAAATTTACATTAACCGCCTCTGGAGCACCTGAATAGTTCGATTCTTGATCCATTATCGGCGATCCTTCTGCAACTGCAGTGAACGCAAATACTTTTGTTACTGTCAATATTTGTGCAAAAGATTCATGAAGCCCAGCAGAAGTAAAGACGACGTCCCGAGGACGTCATCAGAAGCCAGAAGCACTTTTCTCGACATCCCGATGACGTCATCAGAAGCCAGAAGCACTTTTCACGACGTCCCGATGACGTCATCAGAAGCCAGAAGCACTTTTCACGACGTCCCGATGACGTTATCAGAAGCCAGAAGCACTTTTCACGACGTCCCGATGACGTCATCAGAAGCCAGAAGCACTTTTCTCGACATCCAGATGACGTCATCAGAAGCCAGATGCACTTTTCACGACGTCCCGATGACGTCATCAGAAGCCAGAAGCACTTTTCACGACGTCCCGATGACGTCATCAGAAGCCAGAAGCACTTTTCACGACGTCCCGATGACGTCATCAGAAGCCAGAAGCACTTTTCACGACGTCCCGATGACGTCATCAGAAGGCAGAAGCACTTTTCTCGACATCCCGATGACGTCATCAGAAGCCAGAAGCACTTTTCACGACGTCCCGATGACGTCCTCAGAAGCCAGAAGCACTTTTCTCGACGTCCCAATGACGTCGTCAGAAGCCAGAAGCACTTTTCACGACGTCCCGATGACGTCGTCAGAAGCCAGATGTACTTTTCACGACGTCCTGATGACGTCGTCAGAAGCCAGAAGCACTTTTCACGACGTCCCGATGACGTCATCAGAAGCCAGATGTTCTTTTCACGACGTCCCGATGACGTCATCAGAAGCCAGAAGCACTTTTCTCGACATCCCGATGACGTCGTCAGAAGCCAGATGTACTTTTCACGACGTCCTGATGACGTCGTCAGAAGCCAGAAGCACTTTTCACGACGTCCCGATGACGTCATCAGAAGCCAGATGTTCTTTTCACGACGTCCCGATGACGTCATCAGAAGCCAGAAGCACTTTTCTCGACATCCCGATGACGTCGTCAGAAGCCAGATGTACTTTTCACGACGTCCTGATGACGTCGTCAGAAGCCAGAAGCACTTTTCACGACGTCCCGATGACGTCATCAGAAGCCAGATGTTCTTTTCACGACGTCCCGATGACGTCATCAGAAGCCAGAAGCACTTTTCACGACGTGTCGATCGCGTCATCAGAAGCCAGATGTACTTTCACCTGCCTGCGTCCCCCCTAGCAACTTGCCTGCCTGAAATTGACCGCCTGTGACCATTGGCAGTGGATACTAGCAGTGAAGAATGAAAAGCGTGACGGCCTACGGCCTACGGCCTACGGCCTACGGCCCACGGCTCACGGCCTACGGCGCACACCATGAATTTTTTCTAAGCTTTCGGGCTCACAACTTTGTTATTTGTGAACCGATTCGGCCCAAATTTTGACAGCTGGTGTCTTTTGGACCACTCCACTTATATCCAGAAGGAAATCTGCAGAAAATTTGTTTTAATGGTTTTATAAACTACTTTATAAAATTAGAAGTGATCACAAGGCCTAGGCAAAACCAAACCTCTCCAGCCGCTTCGCGGCTGGAGCGATATTCCGATAATTGATAAATGAACCTCAGATTCGTGATCAGCACCCCAAATAACCCCCCAGAGCGAATTTTAAGTCAAATCTGGAATATTTTTTCAAAACGCTTCGAGAGCCCTCTAATTGGTATCCCTGTCAGACCCCCTTCCAGCAGCAGAACTTTGACGATTTTCTCAACATCCCCCCCCCCAGAAGCGTAATAGGTAAAATATTTTTTTCGATTTTCTCAGACCCGTACTCAGGCGTTTGATATATGTTTTGTTGTAAAATCCAGCGATCTCTGTAGGGTCGTACGTTTTGTAATGGGTATTAATCATATAGCCTTGTCTCTTGCCATTCCTCATTAAAGGTGGTGGTTCGTTTTTTCCCTTGTTTTGTGTTGTTATCGTTCACACGGGTTCCCGTGTAATATATGAAATGGAATGAAATGTACTCTGACAGAGGCCTGAGCTGTCAAGAGTCGATATACTGACCTCAGATTTGTGTTGAGCGCTCAAAATAATTCTCTGAGAAACGATTTGAGCCACATCTGTCTCGTCACTAAACCTACAACGGAACATTCGGCTGCTGGGGACCCGCGGGATCATAAAAGTGGTGACCCCTATGAACAGATTCGCGTTCTACTGTATTTCGTCAGAGTGCCGTTTCTTCTGCTCGCGCACCAGTTTCGCAAGAAACCCGAATACTGTTTCATGTAATATATTCGAGACCAGTTGTAAAGACTTTGTCACCAAAGTGTACTCTACAGCGCAACAAGTATGACGGTTGTCGGCTAGCCGAACATTCAAGCTTCATGTAAAGATAAGTTTGAGCAGATGGCTTCCTGCGCGTAGCAATAGAGGTGGAGAACCCGAGAAATAGGAATTTCTAAAACTAGGGCCCATGAGATGAAAAAAAGCTGCTCGAGAGCACACCCAGGAGACCAACGCCGAAATAAAGATGAAAATCAAGATCACCTACGATTTGGGACATAATGTTTCTCCATATCCGCTCCACTTAGAATCCCGGGTATACTTAGAACTCCCAGGCGAGAAGCGTTCATCAAGAAACCAAAAGCTTTCCAATCTCTGAGAGGGTCCAAATATGTAGTTTCGAAAACCAGTGATAATAACACATGGATAACACTCACTCATGGTAGCAAAAAACCTTCAGAGTAACCTTTGACTGAGAAAGTTTCCGATATCAGTATGGATAAACCCTTTCTTGCTAAGAGAGCAAGAGGCAAGCTATGTAGGAAGATATAGGAAAATGAGTTATGTGAGATCTCAAAGAATATTTTGTTTTACGACTTCCGTTGGCGCAGATCATTCCCTTCATCTTCGCTACATATGTGAAAGTGGCCTGTTTGGACAAATGGCCCGTGTAGTCTTGCCAATGCTTCACCGCGTGATGGTTCGATCTAAGAAAGCTCAGGATATGAAACAGTTGGCAATGGTCGCCTACATTTCTGAGCCCCAGTGATGAGGTGAAAAGAGAAAGTAACAAGAGCTAACCATGAAAAAATGCTGATTTGGGACCTAGTGTGAGGTGGAATGATACTGACTTGGGACCTCATGTCTACAAGCACTCATATTTTGAATCCAAAAAGCTGACATCAACAATTGATTGTCGTTCAATTAGCTCCTCCTGACAATTATGATGGGGCTGCCGCATTACAGAACCGCTTCGTAAGAGTTGTTAAGAAGATCCTCGCACCGTGTTTCGAACAACGCGCCATCCTTCAGATTCCTTGGCAAGGCTTCTGCTACCGCTTTTGGATATCAATCCAATTAGGGACACATCAGCCAAATAATCATATCATCACTCAACCTTAGCTGTTCATCTTTCAAAAAATGAGAACCTCAAACAGAAGTTATCGATGTGTTTTCCCTTGGAAACCTTCAGAAGTTTCAACATCGGATAAGATCATTATTGCAATCGTGTGACCCATATCAACTTGACTAATGAACGTACCTTGGGCGGGCGTCTATTAGCATTGACTGGTTTGGCTCCCTCGCCGGCGGCATGCACTCTTAACCCGCTACGTGAATGTGCGCTGCTTTCTGTTCGGAAGCAGGTTCTTGCCGTACCCCATAATTGGCCAGAGGGCGGGTTTCTTCTTTTTTTCTGCATCCGAAGTGGGTTCAGCGGCAGTGGTGGTGGTCTTCGGTGTGTAGGAACGGCTTCGAGATGACAGCTTTATTCAGCTCTAACTCCACAAAGCTAAGAAAACCTCAAGCGGCATCAACTTTTTATAAGCGAGTGCTAAAAAACTAAAAAACAATTCATGTCACAAATAATATGCACATCCATCACAGTAGGACATTATCCAAGATGAGTTTGAAGCACTGAAAATGATGAGGGCGGTACCAGTGCTCTACGTGACAGCCGTTTATGAGGAACGGTCGCCGTGTGTTCTAGGCGACGGCTGCGAGCTACAGACGGCCACCTGTTGATAAAATGCAAAGAACAAGATATTGAAAGACATGCGTCTTATTTCTGTCAACAACTGTTATTCTACCAATTGCTATACAACTTTCGTATCTCTAAGGAATCACTAACTAGTCAGCAACACATCCTTTAGCATAAGCATTTTTACCTAAAATGGACGACACATCACTCAAGAATAGCACTTTTGCCGAGGAGTCTACAACATGTATTTCAGCAATGACGTACAACTCAATTCTGTACACCACAGAAATACAGTCGAAACTTCGAATTATCTGCTTGTGCTTGTTACGGCAGGTGTTCGCGTAGCGATGCTGACGCCATTTTTTGAAAGAAGATATATGGTTAGATCCGCAGCCTGATTCCTCAAGAAAAAACGTGTAAATTCAAACAGCGGCTGGCGTGGCGGTTTCAATCTCAATCTCTGAGAATTAAAACGCCGCGCCAGCCTCGGTTTGAATTTAAACGTTTTTTCTTGAGAACACAGGCCACGGACCTAACTATACAGCAACTCTACAATGCATCTGTTACAGAGCACACGTTAATGATTTGCCATTGGCACAAAATTCTCACATACGAATTATCCTGTTAAAGTTACCCTTTGGCCTATTGAGGCAAGTTAAAACCTGTCTTACGTGTACCATGTTAGGACGCATATGAATCTGAAGCTTCTCCGAACGGATTTATTTGATTTATTACACGGTAGAACCGTGTGGAAAATAAACAAGAAAACGCAACACCTAAACGGCAAGTTAAAGAGGCTAATTATAGTAGGACAACAATAAAACTAACAAATGGATAACGATAGGTCGACTTATAGCTGCCTCTGTTATTGGCTATGTATACCACTCGTTCCGCTTCACCAAACGAAAGGCAAAATTCCTCCCTCCATCAACAATGTGTAGCATGAAAGCTTCGCCAAACGATATACCCGCTTTGCCGCTGGCCTCCCTCATTACTCATGTGTAGCGTTCGTTTGACTTCGCCGAACGATACACCGGCTTTGCCGGTTCTTCTCCATCAACAATGTGTAGCATTCTTTCAGCTTAACTAAACGATAGGTTCGCACGTCGGTCAGGCATCGGTCCAGGCCGATTGTTATATGTCAGGTTCAGGGTTGTTTAGAAATACTTTTCAGTATTTTCGGAAACGGAAGAAAAATCGCCAAAAAAACCGGAAACGGAAGAGAGCAGGAAATATGGGTTGTCTCATTCTCACGTTTCAGTCAACAATTAATAATTATTCAATCTACATGACATCACTATGAGGTATTAATCGATAGCTAATCCTCGCTCCTAGAAAATCCGGAAAGGCAGAACCATAAATTACTTAGAATGTTTTGTGCGCCTTTAAAGGCACTGTTCGTGATAAACTTCATCCTCGAATTTTTTATGACAAACGCTTCTCGTGGCTCTCAGAAGCAGAACAGCGTCGAAAAAACGGGAAGAAAAGCTACCCAGGAGCCGCAAAACGGCTTAGAAAAGTGGGCAAACCCCGCCATTGTGGGCAAGCCCCACCTCTTCCCGCCCCTCGTCGTGAACAAAGGAACACTTGAAATTGTGAGTTGAACTATGGTTTCCAATCAAAAGCCCCGTTCTTTCCTTCATTCTCAACTTCTCTCTTTACTCAGGTCAGCTCGCATACAATGGCTGCAAATGACGAAAGTTACAAGCCTCGGACAACTCGTCCACCATTTTCCCTAGCTCAATTTCCCAGGGGTACCATAACTCCATTCCCAGAAGGTCTTGTACGATTCCAGATGCATCATTGGAATCAGAATGGGACCGGTTTCAAGATAGGCAAAAAAAACGAAAAAGTGATTTTTATCGCGAACAGTGCCTTTAAGGCAGTGTACTGTCCGTCTTCCGGAAACAAGTGCAGGCTGTACTAGGTGTGGGCGGCCGCGCTATGTGTTCAAGGCTGCTCAGAACTCAATCTTCAGATTCCCACCTACGACTTTTTAGATTTTATTTTGGACCTCAATTGCCTACCGGAGCTAATACCACAGGAATAATTTCAGAAAGTAGAAAAAATCTCTTGGGCAAAAAAGGAGAATTTGATTGTGATCCAAATCTAACAAGCAGTGTCACTTCCCATGAAAGCCTACACCTGTTTCCGCACAGACTCTCTCCTAGAGGACAGGCTGTTAGAGCCAAAAAACCGTGTCTGGATTCCTATTGCTGTTGTGGTTCGTGCCAAAAAACCGACGAATAAGAGGACTCTAGCGGATAGCCCCACTAAAATCATTCATTTTCGGACAAAAAGTTATTCAAAAGCGAGAAAGTGTGAGGAGAGGGAGACGCAACGTACGAGCGCGGACGCACGCGATGAACGGAAATAAATCACACTCAGAAACAGAGGGTAATTTTTGTCATCATTTTGTGGGGGGGGGCGCAAATTCGAAACCAACCCGAACTTTGTCGAGAATCTCAATCAGGCTTAGATAATGTTTTGGACACAGATGCTCGAAAGTGCTTTTCAGCGCCTCATAATGCCTTCAAACACTCATGCCAAGACCCACTACCACTAGGCCTACCACTGGGGGATGTTAGAGTGAAACTAGAGCGAGTTCTCTCTTAACTATCAAGAGTTATCATTACAATCTGGTGTGGTTAAACTCGCGTTTAACGCGAATTTAACTCCTGTTAACTCGCGTTTAACACACCCAATTACTACCACCCCAGGTTTCCCGTCGGTAAAATTTTAATCTTCGGAGACGGGTATCAAGCGGAAAAAGTTATTTTCTGGAAATTCCCGTGAAATTTGTCGACGAAAAGTTTTTTGAGGATCTGCCGCGCTTCAGAACTACGAACCAAGTCCGGCTTGCAGAGTGCCAGTTTTCCCCCTACGACATTTCCCCCTAGACAATAACCCCTTGGTAAAGGTTGTTTTTGGAATCCTTAAGAAATTTTTCTCTGAAAGGATTTTTTAAAGTGCAAATATCTGTTTTCAAAACTCAAATTTGAACCACTTCTTGAATTGGAAATTGCGAGTCATGAAGAAGGGACGGATGGTATTCTATTAGTGGGAAGCTTCTAGCGGGTGTGTGATTCAATAGTCTAACAACCAATTCAAAGACTCACTACAGCACGATGGGCAGCTTTGTCCATTTTAGTGCAATAATGCTCTACTTTTCCTTCCCATGGGAACCTTGGAATGCCCCCGGGTTCATAGGTGATAGCTTGCAAGAGTCGCTGAATAATCAGTGCTGTTTTAAGATCGATAACTAACCACGGGGACAAAAACTTTAGAGAGTAAAAGTGTTCTGAATTAGCATATTTGGTAGAGTGAGGCTCATACACGGTCTAACAATTCGACACGGCGTAGCTGGCCTGGCAGAGTTTGTTTTAGCTCTAAATTTCTGTTTACTGTGTAGCCAGGACAATTCAATGATTTCTGTTAGGGCTAGCAGCACTTTTACTTGCCGCACACTTCACCATAGCACAATCAATGCCAGTTAGTGATGCTCCCAGCTAAAGTGCACGTATGAAGTACATATCCACATAAAGATTTATCTTCCTTGCTGTTGACACATTATATCACGTCATTACCTTTTTTTCTTCAAATACGTGATAAGCACAACTTTCCAGAATAATGAAATTGTTCATACTGTATCTCTTCCTTTTTTCAAAGGAAAAACTATGCCCGTCTCAAATCAATTGGAAGAGAACCGAATAGCAGCGAAAACAATTTTTGAAAGTGCACGCACAGCCACTCTCAGCAAACGAAAGCATCAATCGCTGAGTACACATTAATACGACTGTATAAAACTGGTTTGAAGAATGCAACTGCCGTGGTTATCCACTCTGTCACATGTGTGCCAGTGTTTTCTCTGTACTCCCTTTCAAGTTTCCCATAAAGTTAAACAGGGTCACAAACCCATCCTACATCCTCAGCTTTCTGCGTCACTTCTGAAGCTTTCTAGTAAAACATCTGCCGGAGACCCCTCATCAACTCTAACTTAAAGGCAGTGTTCACGATGAATATCGCACTCGACTTCGACCCGAAAATGGGATTGTTTGGTCGTGAGATAACTAATAGTGAAGAAACAGGGAAGAAAAACTCCAGAATAAGTCAAAATAACGGTTTCTAAATTCAGGGCGTGGACGAGAATCATAGGTCCTGCTGATTTTGGCAAGCGCGCGCTAATCGCGAAATCTGCGCGAATCGATAATGGTAACTGCGGCAGAGTTGCTTGGCAATTTGCCATCGAAACGTGTGCGGCGCCACAAGCTCGTCCGATTGGGGGGGGCGGACCGGGTTAGGAAGGCGCACCGGGAGAGCTTTCAAAGCCGTTTGTATTTATTTCTGGCCAGTTTTCGTTGCTCTCTTCGACCCTTTCCTCTACAGCACCTGCCAACCTGGTGTTTCACACCGAGAGCTCGAGAACAAGGTGTATCGTGAACACTGCCTTAAAAAAAGAAATTGTAGCACTGAAAAAGCGCCTAATTCTTCCATCATTTTCGTTCCCGAATCCGTCTCAGAGCCGCTTGTTGTCGCAATCCAAATTGATACATGATCAACTCCAAGGTGCGCACCAAGAAAAGACTATCGATAAGATCCGTTTCAACAGTAGACCATTCATGAGGTGAATTCCACGAAATATTCGGTGCAAAACGTTGCGCTTAAAGACATTGCTCGGGTTTTCAGCTTAGTCCAAAGCATTGAGCCCTTCCTGTCACAAAAGTTAGAAAAACACCGAAGGAATGAGGTGAAAGTCACGTGCTTGTGTAGACGCAGTGCTCCGTCTAGCGCAAGAAAAATTTCGGACGATACGTGTCGTTTTTCGCCGATCCTCCATTCCAAACCCCGGAGCCGTAATCAGGGCGTTATAAAATCATGGAGGAGCGGTCTCCTCTGAGCACAACGGCTCCATAGTATAACAATGAGAGCATCATAGTGTCAACAATGAGACACGCTTTCTTATTGTAGCTGTTCGGGTGTAGCACCTCAATTCCCTCTGTGGTTTTTATTCAAATTTCCTTCGCTTTGAAATTTACACCAGAAAGTTTAACATCAAAGTCATGCGGTTGCCATTCTAGGATGATTAAAATTGGGATCCGTGAAAGTACTTGCACAAACTAATCTAACAAGGGACGACCCCCCGGGGGAGAAGACGTCCTGAAAAAAGTTCTTCTGAGAGTTGTGGAGGATGGATAGAGTAACAATAATCTATGTTCGGTTTTTTCTAAGGGCCATCCGGTAGAGCGAAAAACTGGATAAAACATGAAAAATTAGCGGGCGCATTCTCTTCAAACGTCCACCATGGCTGTGCTTCCGGTTTTTCAGAATGGAAAACTGGCTGGCTACAATATCTAACACCCATCTACCTCAATATGCTTTATTTGGATCAATATAAAGAGAAAAAATTTCGACTTTTCTTTCGCCATACATATACTCGCTCATTCACCCTCGAACTTCAGATAATCGAAAAACAAATTCTGCATGATCGAGCCAAGTTTAGTAGTTTTCGATGGATGAAGGGTGAGCAGATGTATTGGGCAACCGATTGTCGCCTTCTGAAAATGAAAACTGCGGCCATGATGATAATTTCTAATAAAGGGTTCATCGCTTTGCCTCTTACAATGGCAATGCTTTTTTCTCCGATGATTCGGAATCGATTTTTACGTGTTCAAGAAAGGTGTTTTTCCTCACTCGAGAAATATAAAACAAAGTTACAAGATGTTCACATTGCAGTTTTTTCTCAATGAACCCGAAATGCTAGCACAAGAAGGTGAAAAGAATAAATTTTCAAATAATTGGAGGAATTGCTCATATACAATAAAGATTCACGCGACAGAAATAGTAAATCCAGTAGGAAAGGAAAAAAGCAAGTTAAAATGTGAATGAGAAACCTCGTGGATAAACAATCGAATAAATGCAGAACAAATTTTCCAGAAGATGCATTGCGAGAATCGAACCCGCAACCCAGCATCCCTTCGTAGTTTAGCAACCCAATCGTTATCCTATCGACCATCCCTGCACAGTGGTTATGGCAACTTCAACCAAGTGATACGAGGAGTGGAATGTACAGTGAGCTCGGAGACGGCTTATATGTTACGAATGGGCCAGAATTAAAACCGTCAAACCTTGTAGAGAGCAATTTTATTTCAACTTAGTGTGTGCCGAGCATACGAACTCACTCCAGTTGCTCCGAGTAGGGGGTTACGGGTAGTTTCAGACGATTTTTCTTTTTTTCTGGAATATCGGAAGGCCCTTAGGAAAAACCGAACATAGATTATTGTTACTCTATCCATCCCCCACAACTCTCAGAACTTTTTTCAGAACTTCTCCTCCCGCGGGGGTCGTCCCTCGTAAGTGAGAACGCTCGCTTTGAATCGATTTCTGTGATTCAATTATTTTAATTTCGAACTTTTTGTCAATTTCGAACTGATTTGTTTCAGAAGCTAGAAATCGCAATGATTTTGTTTGGGAAAACGTTCTGGGTGAATATCTGCTGCTTGCTGCTTAGTCTTTTCTACTTAGGATACTCAGGTAATTTTCCAGCATCAAAAAAAAATTCTAGAGGCAAGTTTTCTTTGAAAGGAACGTATTTAATGAGATTCGAAGATCCCTTGGAATGAACGCTCCAGGTTTCACCTTAAACGGTCATCACTTCAGGAAATGTTGGACAATTCAACGGTATGAACGTCCCAGCTAATTCTATGAACAATAACAACAACTATCCTTATTACGGCTACCGCTACGGAAATGTTGGAAGATTCAATGGCATGAACGGTGGACCTGGTTCTTTCAACAATAACAACAATTACCCCTATTGAAACTGCTGCATGTTTGAATAAATCATGTCTCTTTTGTGTTCTTCCAAAGTAAGGCACACTCTCCTCCGCCTCGATCTGACGACTGAATTTTCTTAGATGCATTCTGTAAATGTTCGTTGTAAAAGCGGGAAGAGCTCGCGCAAATCCGAATTCGTCGCCTAGAGTGAGAGCGTTGCCAAGAAACTAGCAAGCAGTAGATAAACATCCGTTTGCGACTAGCTGTAGCACACAATTAGTGCGTGCATTCTCAGTAGATACTGGCTAACACTTGGCACGGTAAGTGTCCGCTTTCTCAACTTCATATCATACATAATAATAAGCGGCTAAGAGTTGACCGGTGACCGCTGACCGGTAACCGTTGACAGGTGACCGTTGACCGTTGACCGTTGACCAGAGAATGTGGGGGGCCCAGTTAGGAGTGTGCCAAGCGCCGGGGAGGGTGTACAGGACCCAACTGGGGTGCGCCGAGAAAAGTGTGTTGGACCCAACTGGAAATGCGCCAAGCGCCGGAAAAAGTGTGTTGAACCCAACTAGGAGTGCCCCGAGCGCCGGCGAAAGTGTGTGGGACCCAACTGGGAGTGCGCAGTGCGCCAAGCAAAGTGTGTGGGACGCAAATGGAAGTGCGCCGAGCCCCGAGAAAAGTGTGTGGGACCCAAAAGTGAGTGCGCCGAGCGCCGAGAAAAGTGTGTTAGACTTCTGGCGATTGAGGTGAGACCTACATGTAAAATCCTAGGCGTACCAAGCGCGAACTACTACTCAGCGAAATGCAAGGACGACCAGTGGCCAACAAAAGGACGGTCCGTCACTGAAGATAAAAAAGCGCTAATAGTACTTCGCGGACCATTATGCTTCTGCCGCGAATCGACCTGCAAGCGCAGCGAGGTTGCCGCGGGTCGTCTTACAGGCACCGAAGATTGTCCGGTGAGGTCACCCTCAGCTTTGGAGCCGTCGCGAACTGCCCGCTCCAATCATTCACAGCCGCAGACCCGTAAACTTTCACTAATACAGTGTGTTTCATTATTTATTATTTATTATTATTATTATTTATTAATTTATTAACCTGCCAAATAGCATGCTAAAAAAAAGATCTCTCGATCCTAATTCCAAATATTTCTTTAGATTCTCAAATTGACCATCCTGACCAGAGTGATGACAAAACGGCCAGAAAAACGTTTTTTTGCGTTTTTTCGCCGAAAGCGCAAACACTATGTCCTGTACTGTAACCATTAAAACAGTTTTCTGTCCCAACTAAACTATTGTTTGGGTCGAAAATGAAGAAAACTTTCTTTTACTATATGAATCGTTGTCCTCAACTGTCTAGGGAGGATGACTCCCAGATCTAGGACTCCCATGACGTCGGGGTGAGAGAATGTCGCATCCATGGCCGAAATGTGAGAAGTCACAGGGCCATTTCTGGTTTCCTGAAAAATAAGGACACCTTCTGTCACAGTGATGACTGAGTTCGAGCATAGAGGCTCTCTGGAAGTGATCATCAGCAAATTTTGAAGCGCAAATCCAACATAATTGCTAGGGTTGACTAGATTCAGGTTGAACATGGACTGGTTACGTCGAAGTTTGCGGTCTGGAGGGTGTCAAAACGCATTGGTAGAATTGTTAGAGAAAAGACACTAAAACCTCTATACCTAGCAGCTCGGAAGGTCGCTAAAGAGCATGACACCCAAGTTGTGTTAAATGTGATTCTGGGTTGAGACGAAAATGATAGCAGCACCTGCTCATTAAAAATTGGTCTGTGGTCTAGACAGACCTGAGAAAATGAAGTCTTATCGGCGTGTCTTGAGGCGACAAACCGAATGCTTCTGTCGACCCAACTTCGGCGGCGGATCTTTGACGACGTGGAGGTCAATTTGTCGTAACAATTGGCTTTAGTTGGATTTCATCTCTTGTCTACGGTCTTGGGCGAGTTAAAACAATATGAAGAACCTCTTAACAGGTATAATTGGGCTCCAAACAGTTCTCCTGAGTTCATGAGCCAAAAACAGCGATACACGACTGTGGAAGCGATTTCGAGTAAGTTCCTAGTAGCTCAACGAACAGGTGATCAAATCGACTTCTTGAATTGGCTAAAGTACGAGAAGCGCATGCAGACTGCCGATTAGCGTGAAATCTTTTCAATTGTGGGGTGAATTCTTTCTCAGATTGAGTGGAAAAACATCATAAAACGGCCGAAAATCGAAAAAAAAAACGCTATGAAAAGTTGTTAGAAAGATGAAATTCTGGGACCGGGAGATGAAATATTAGATGATAATGGTAAATGCTCAGCACAACGCTGGAGAGCGATATCTTCAAAATTCAGGGTGGAAGTATATAAAGAAACGCACTGTACATAATATATAACAAAGATATCGCCTTTTTAACTACGGATCCGCGCTAGCCATGTACGGCTTTGAGAGAGTCTGTGGATGTTTTATGGTCAACTCGGGGACGCTTTTTCGAATCTGTCGTTGGATTTTGTGGATTTTGCAAAGGACCTCAGTTTAACAAGGTATAATTGGTTAAAAAGACCAACCCTTGTAGCTCATAGTTTTTTTTGTGATTATTTATTGATGTGGAAGCATATTATGATTTTGTTAACGAATACAAAAAGAAAAAGCAACTCCAGGAAAAAACAACCATCCCGAAGAATTAGTTCGAGCTTCTCCGCAAAGAACACACCGACCTCAAACGAAGTAGTCAAAAGCGAAAGCACTGTAATCCAAGAAAACGAAAACAACAATGGATCAGTCCACAGAGTAAACGAAGGAAATCGAGCAACCCAGCACCACGGAGGGTCACTCCGCTGTCGCCCGAAAGCCAGTTCCACATGCACTAAACTCTTAAAGGTGCAGAAGTTAACAGGAATAGTATCGTTCCTGCTGAGATCTTTGAATAACGGAACAACCCTAGTGGTGAAAATCAGCAATCAAGATTAGACACGGTACGATGGAATGTAATCGGACCCCCCCCCATCCGGGTGACCGAATCTTTCGTTCTAACGAAATCCACAGGCCTCAGACCAAACTTGCCACTGAAAAGTACGTATAGGCTTCGAATAGATTTTGAATCCTGCCACGTATAGGCTTCGAATCGATTCAGAATACAACGCAAGGGATTTCATATGCATCAGGGACGGGCTGCTGAAAAAGAAGAATTGTACAAAAAAGCTTTCCAACCAGAAAAAGAATTCCCCACTTTTTTGCGAAGACGGTCAGACCTCAAAACCTCGTAATGCGAACACCATTCACACAGTAGAGAAATCAACTCGACCCAACCGCACAACCATGTTCCAGTTGAAGAGATATTATCTGTGTCGAACTTTTAGAGCGAGAGTTTAACCGCATCTACGTTTTTGACAAGCCAACGAATGTTGGTTGCGACACATGTCAGACGACACAGATTGATCCTGAGAGGGTTTAGCAGTTCCCGAGGTTGTAGTGGCTGGGTCACCTAGGGATAGACTAGAGGGGCTAGCCACCGGGTCATTTGCGGACGGGATGGAAGAGGAAGATCCGCGGACGCCGACATTGCGGAGTTCCGCTTACGCCGTTCCAGTTGCTCTTTCGTCAGCGAGTTCCTTATGTACAGTCTCTTAATGAGAAACGACTTTAGTCAATGGGCTCTTTAGCAGATGAGGTTTGCGTGTCGGCAATACAATCTTAATCGAACGGGGTCGGCCACCTGGCCTGCCCATGCGATACATAGGAACGGGGTCAACATCGAGGTGATTTAGTATTTCACGAATACGACTGATATCAAATGTCACTTTCTGAGACGGTAAAGCCCCATTTTTAGCTGGACGCTTCGACTTGAAGCCGAAGCGACCAACAATACTGCCGCGATCTGAAATCGCTCCGTGCCGCGACTTGAAATCGCTTCGTCCAGCGATTTCAAATCGCTAGGGCGGACGTACTAATTTCGCATGAAATAGACGCATTATTGCGTACCAAGCCGCAGGAATGAAAAAAGTTTTTTTCGGCATTCCTACTTATTTTTGTGACTTTGTTGCCCTTACCTTCTAGATAAAAGAGTTTCGCACAGTTTTCAAACAGAAAAAGGTTCGAAAAGACGATGGGGTAGAATTTGTTTGGACAGCAACATAAAACTAAAGCTAAAGTAACTAGTCGCTCGAAGCCGGCATGAAATGGAATTTTTCGGTAGCCTCTTTACATTTTCTCATCTCTCCCATCGTAAATGTATGATAAATATTCGTTTTTCCCTTTCACATGCCACATTTTATGCGAGTGAACTGTGACGTCTGCAACTTCGCGCCACATTTCGTCAATCACTGGATGAGGGGTCGCCGCGACGCTGCTTGGCGGGAGAAATCGCCCGCGGGAAAACGAAGGGAGAGTGGCTATAGATCGTACGAATTTGCGCCCAACTGCTGAGCGCGGCAATCTCCCTGTGAGACACCAACGATACGCAAGGTTGTGATGAAAGATTGGGACTAGTCGCTTCGACTAGACGAATCGCTTCTTTCATGCTAGCCTCCCCACTAGTCGAAGCGACCTGACAAAATCGAGTAGGTCGCTTCGACCAGCTATGAAGTACCCTAGTCGCTCGGCGATCGCGACTAAAACTGCCAACTGGTCCAAACCGCCCTGCTTCAGCTCAAGATCTGTTGGCGCGATGGGTTTTGTAACTGTTGGCAGTGCCGCGACTAGTCGAAGCGTCCAGCTATGAATGAGCTTTGGACGCAGGGTCCACGATAAAAACCATGCCTGATTTTTTGGTGGAGAATGGCAGCTGCGGGGCCTAGCGCAACCCTAACGTTGAAAAAACTAAGGAAAATGAACTCGGAGCGGTCCCCTACGGCCCCAAAGTTGGAAACCCGTCAGCTCGTCACACCCCAGATGCACTTTCCACGCCCACCCACGTGAACGAATGAATGCTCGAGATTATGAGATGAGCGATGGTTTCCGAGCAATAGCCCCGTGCTTCTCTTCATTCTAAACTTCTCTCTTTACTCAGGTCAACTCGCAAACATCAGCTGTAAAAGACGGAAGTTACAAGCCTCGGACAACTTCTCCACCATGCTTCCCTAGCTCAATTTTTGAGGGACCATAACTCCGTTTCTAGAACGATATCAAAACCAACATTGGAATCAGCATGTGGCCGTCTTCAAGATAGGCGTAAAAGCGGAAAAACGATCCTCATCGTGAAAACTGCCTTTAAAGGCATTGGTCACGATAACAAAGTTATCGGAAAAACCACAAAAATCAGCTTAGATCAAAAATGGCTAAAAACTATGAAGGTAGCGCGGTGAAAAACGGGTTAGAGTTAGAGTTATTGAGACCCTAAATTTCCAGTTCGTGCACACGTGCACAGAAAGATCACAGTCTCATGCCAAGCAGTCGAAAATCCTCGACGCTCAGAGGAAGAAATAAATGCAAATTTACCTAATAAAACAGTTGAACAATGAAAGCAAGCACTTCAGCCAATATTTCTCACTAGATGTGTACATAAATCCGAAGCTTCATTGATTGAAATTCAATTTCAAGCCAGCTGATGTTCTTGATATTAGAGATCATCGATGCTCATGATGTGGGATGGGCTCGTCCACCATCAAAAGACAGGAAAGTTCAGGCTTCAAATTTGGCCCAAAATAGCGTTTTTCTGCGATTTTTTCTTATAGGTTCTACTACTCTATACCCAGAAAAGGGTTTAGAGAGGAAAAGAAGACGAGCATATTTGAGCGCGACCACTGCCTTTAAGGTACCAGATGACTCAGCAAGGCCAGAAACGACAACGGATCGCTGCCTTTCCTCTACCGTACAAATATAACCAGTGCTAGAGGTATTCGGAATGGTAGAATTGAGACTTGAAACCTGAAAAAAATCACGCCCAGGAGTATGAGCGACAGAATTCTGACTGATTTAAGACTTGAGAGCAGACAGTTCAGCTTGCAATGATGAATTCTCTTGTAATAACTAAGTACTCCCAGCAACGAGCGCCTTGATTTCAGCAACAAGATCACAATTTCGTGACATAGGGGAACCAAAACTTTCCTTAATGGTCGAAAAGTGACTTACCACCCTTTCAAGTGTACAACAAGGGAAGCATCTTTCATCAGTTCATCAACAGCCATTGCAAAGTCCATCGTCTCCTGCAATCCAGCGTCCCCTGCACAACTTGCCGCAGCTCGGATCTAAATGATAGACTGGAGCAGCTCGTGGCATGGCATTGACGAAAAAGCCGTCGAACAGGAGAACTGATCTGGTGGCTATGGAAGAAAGTGAATACCCCGCCGCAGAGGTACTCACAACTGTTCAACGACACGTTGAACTCGATCACATTGAACACGATACTGAACCAGAGCAGTTGGCCACATCCTCAGCATAGGCCACAGAACCACATCGAGTTACTAAACTGCCAGATAACCTGAACTTGGGTATTTAAATCCAGCTGTTCATCGAAATTCCGAACTCCGCAAACAGTATTGAAACAACCATCGCCGGTGAGGTCATGACGATAGGACGTTATTCTTGTTCTTTTATGGCTGCATAGGCCGCGTGGAATGCATTTGATATCGACTAGTGATCACTGGTTGCTGGTCAAACTGTGCTGATAGCTGTGTACACAGTAATTTAGGCGCAGTTTGATTTAATAAGAAATACTAAAAAATGTTCTGAGTTTTTGAGTGTTCTGAACGTTTGTGAAAAACTATGCGAAAATAAAGCAGTTCACCTCCGGACTGCCGTTCAGTCCACAAAGTGCGCGCTGATTGCGAAAGCATGCTGCGGCGCGGTTGCGAGTATTCTCAGACAGGAATTTGGATTCACCCGGGCGGTTTTTGCCTTTGGTGCCCGGGTGATCCCGCAGCCCGAGTGATCCCACACCCCTGTCTGAGGACACTCGAAACCGGGCCGCAGCATGCCTTCTCAATCAGCGTGCACTTTGCGGTTAGAACGGCAGTGCGGAGGTGAACTGTATATACAATTTTGAAATGGAATGCAAGTATGTTGGCATTGATGGGAATCGTGGCATGATGCTTGGCTTTTTGCCAACTGCGGCGCCACAAGCTCGGCAGAACGAGGGCGAGGCGGGCTAAGCAGGCGCATTGGGCTAACGAAATCCTCACTCCACAGCCGTTTTTATCGATTCTAGCCTGTTTTCGCTGCCTTTTTCGACCCTATCCCCTCAATCACCTTCCAGCGTAGTGTTTCGCACCGAGAACTCGAAAAGGAGATTTTTCGTGAACACTGCTTTAGAGGCCGATTCTCCAGTCTTGCAGCGATTTGGTTTCCGCAACTGAATATCACAGCAATGAGTAATATATTATTTATTATATTGACAAATATGTTTGACTCAGAAAATGTTGTCGTGGTTCTTTAACGAGTTGTAAAACAGTGCATGCCCACACATATACTCCTCGTTTTCAAGGGTAAAAATCGATGTTTCCTTGTCCATTTCCAATACCTGTGGGCGAATTGATTATGAATGGGTTACCACCGCCACCTGAAAGTATTATGTTGATTTGCATGTCGCTTTTCATTTTTCTTCTTCATATTGTACCTAACAATTAAGTATCAAAAGCATGGCAAGCACAGCTCCCAACATTCTTTCTTTCAGGAGAAACAGCTATCCTGTATTTTGGAGTGAAAATTATTTCTGATTATCGCGTGCGTTTGAACGCGTATGCTGCGTTTTCTTCTTCCTTACGCTTTCTCGCTTATTCTGCCCTCACACTCACGTGAATGAACAAATTAAACTTGGCTCCGAAGTAGAGAACTCCTAAAATAAGTACAGGGTGACGAAGCCGAAACGTCTACAAAGTGACAAACAAGATTCAAACGGAAAAATTTCGTTTTTAGGGACCTGTAAGTGCTTCAGAATTACGTTTGCTGGCTGTTTCTCTACCGTTACAGTCTCAAACGTTTTTTTTTATTTTGTCAGCCAACGTGACGGTAGTCGACTCACTACATTGTTCGAACGTAGACTGGCAATCATCTTTATGCAGAAAATCACAATTTTTGGAAAGAATGACTCACATGCGGGTCATGCGGCCCGAAGGCTATAACCCACGGTGGGGTCATACGGTCGTGAATTGGTCGAGTTTGAGTATGTACATCAACTGTGAATGGCTAACTAATTGCAATTTGTTCAGGAAGACTACGGAACTGATTTTAACTAGTTCAATACTTCTTAATGGCAATTTGGGATTTAGCTGAAGCCGCACTCAGGTATAAGGCAGAAAATAAGTCGATAACCGTCGTTTCTTCGTTTTTCTGCTTACCCCTTTTCCCGCCCAGCAACGTGGCTGCTCCCAATTCGGATGACACGGACCTTATGTAGGGCTCTTCCGAAACAGACTGATCGGAGTGAATGTGGAACGGCTGTCGCGGAAAGATTTTCCAGATTTAGAAATCGATAAGCGGAATTTCCTAACGAATGATGGATTATATCCCCATCAGCTGTTCAAAGCCATGGGAAAGTCTATCCGAAATAATGATTTAGCGACGGCCACTCCATACGCATGCCAACCGTGTTTGCGAATAGTCCCATTCGAACAGACTTTACGCTTGGTTATTGGTGACTTGCCGTTTCCATTGAAGAAGAGCCAGCCAAATTTAAACTGATTATTGATGCTCTAAATTCCAAAGTTAATGCAGAAATCAAGAGTCGTGAAGCTGTGACTCTTCCATGATGCCCCAAACAAATTTAAACAACTAGGGAATTTCCATGAAAACACATGCATTCTGAAAGGTCGCGCTCGAAGTATTTCACTACCAAAACCTACTTCTCCAGTGGTTGTTTGGATATTGCATGCCATGCCTGTTGAAACGACCGTACTGGTTATTCCATCCAAGTCCTTGGCTGCCTACAAAGTAAAAGTGCTTGTTCAAACATTCTCGTGTGCAGAATAGTAAGCTTCACTTCCAGTATAGCAGAGGTTGTATCAAAATCTGGGGTTTATGAGTTGATTCCAAGCGCTTGCAGCATGCCCGATATTTGCTTACTCTTGCCCATTCTTTGTCAACACTTGAATCGGGAGAAACTCAATGCAAAGGAGTTCTACTATATTCACAACCGTATCACCATTATTAACTTTGAGATGAGCAGAATGCTGAAAACATTTTCCTTCGATGAGCTCAATGGTTTGAGTTAGGCATAGCTCTACTTCATGGTTGATCGAAGTATGTGAATTAAACTCAGGCAGCTGGCATAATCGGCCGATCAACATTACCCACTCTGGTCGATACGCATTTTATACGGTGCACCCTCACGTCGAAAAATTCTCTCTTTTTGGCCTTGCTGAGCCGTTCGCAGTGCGCTCAAGTGCACCTTCCTAATCGATCGGTTAAAGTCACTGTTCACGACAAACCTC
This sequence comes from Aplectana chamaeleonis, assembly GCA_029168955.1. Classification (NCBI taxonomy): domain Eukaryota; kingdom Metazoa; phylum Nematoda; class Chromadorea; order Rhabditida; family Cosmocercidae; genus Aplectana; species Aplectana chamaeleonis. The sequence continues at coordinate 1,020,580 of JAPDOI010000246.1, read as the reverse complement.
GTCCCTGATTTTTCAATGAAAATCAATTGTGGTAGCGCTCAGAACCAGAACAGTGTTGGAAAAGCGGATTTGAAAGCTTTCGCTGAGGCAAAAAAAAACGGTTTTGAAAATAATCTCAGTGGGCAAAGCGGGGTCTAGTTGTTGGCATAAACACCGACACGGCTCAATCACAGCCACGCTTTGACCTCTTGTCATCAAAAGTGGTTTTTATTGAATTAGGCCATCTAAGGAGAGGAATTCTTGCCTGACAAAGATTTCGGAATGCTTTCGACAACAAGTTCTAAAATCTCATGTATCTTTTGAGGAAAAACCACCGCCGATGATCGCAAGTCAAAGCGTGGCAGTGATAGAGACGTATCGGTGTTGATGACAACAGCTGGACCCAAGAAGGCCTTGCCCACTGGGATGATCTCCACAACCGTCTTTCTGCCTCTGGGAATGCTTTCGAAACTATTTTTTTCAGCGCTGTTCTGCTCCTGGAAGCTACCTCCATTGTTTATTGTTTTTCAAAGAGAACTCAAGAACGAAGTTTATCGCGAACAAGGCGACTATGAAGGGGACTCATTGATGTGGCGCATTCCAAACACGTCCTTCTTAAAGGACCGTCCACTCATCCATCCATTCATTTGTTTAATAGCTACTTCTCAATAAATATGCTTACGCAATGTATGTAAAGAAGGTGAATTACGACAGCCTGCGCTTGCAGGCAAACAGAACAACAAGCAAATAAATAACACGAACATACGATTTAGAGCACCCTCCACAAAAAACTCTAGAAGAAAGTGCTGCCATTTGCCTCATGCAACGACCTGAGGTTAAGGTGGGACATCTTGGTCTGAAACATAGGGACATTTTTGGCGTCAACGGTTTCAGAAGGTAAATTGTTCGGAATTGGGATGAACCTGAGCGCAAACTAATGCAGCAAGTTGGATCTTGGCGTAAATCTAAGTTCGACTTGAAAAGCTTGCTGATGGGAGCGCGTACAGCAGCGGGTGAACGCGGAAACGCACTTATAGGCAGCGTCCGCGCAGAAAACCGCACTTGGGTTTCTCTTCTCAATTCATTATTTGAGCAAAGTGGAGATAGTTGGCAAAGCTCGAGACCTCAATGCTGCGTATTCATAATGCTATAGCCTCTTGAAAACCTCTCCGTGGTCTGAAAGGGCGTTCTCCCGATCGATCATCTAGCAAGAGGAGCAGAAGCGCCACAACAGGCTCCGACAACCAGGTGAAATTCGAAATTCCATAATCTTTATTCCGAGAAATCCTCACGTTCAAACGTGTGCATTATAAACTTTCTATTTTTAGAGAATTCTTGACAATGAAAAGGTCAAAAGAAATGATCAACCCAAGAAGCTAGAGGGGCTAAATACTTTCAGACGTCCAGCATTTCCGACATTTGTTTATTACACAAGGCACACCGGATAGACATGGAAAAAAGGAAGCTAAATGCTCCGGAATTTTTAAGCGACGTTTTCTCCGAATTTTGGGTGTTTTGGGTGGCTTTCTTGTGATATATCACAACCTGGTGGGCCAACCTACGCAGAATAGTGAAAAACTCAAACACGGGTTTTTGCGCGTACGCTGCCTTTGAAGGGATATCGCAGAGACCATCAACATAAATGTGCGCCGAACTCGTAACATAAATGTACGAAGTACTCAGTTCTCCGATATTTCAGGGTTTCGATCATCAAGATTTTGAGCCTTTCGTGTGGTCTGGCACTTCTCGCATGAAAAATACTTTGAGTAAAACGCGTTTCGAGCACCGCCTTCGCACGTTTCCAACCATTTCATTATCCTCAACAGAAGATGGTGACCAGACCCGCTTGCAGTAGTCCAAGTGCGGCCGGCAGTAGACAATGTATCCAAACTTTCCTACAATGTTTAGGGCACGAGTGTTGCAGAGAGCGGGTTCCCGCTCAAATGGCAAGGTTCGCGATAAAAACAGCTGTTGTGCTATTCTCAGGAGAAGCTAGATCTGGTCATCACAAAAAAGTGAAAAAATGCTCAAAAACAAGTTACTGTTTGGTGTTCGCCCGCCCTCAATTTATCGACATTTCTAAAATGTTTTGACATTTTTCAATTTGCTTATAGGATAATTTCTGAACATTTTCAGAGACGAATGACTATTTTAAGACCGAAATAAAAATCGAATAAACGTGAAAATCTCGCTTATTGGGAGGCGTGTGGACACCCGTGACTAGCCGTTCTACCTTGCTTTTGTGCGCTTTCCATCAAATTTTCAGTTTTTCCACTTATTTCCATATTGGTGATAACCAAATCTACATTTCATAAAGAGAGCTCAGGAATCGCTCTTATCAGAAATCCTGCCATTAAGAGCAGGGCTCGCGATGAGAGCGATTTTCGAGCTCTCATTACGTGTTGCCGACAACGAGGGGTTGAAATTGAGTGGACGCTGGAGTGCAAATTCTATTGTGATGGAGTGCGACCTCACTGTCCCGTGAGTTCAGCCAGGCTTTACCACTGCGGGAGAATATCAATTTGTATGGATGATAGCGCAGCCACTTTGGCTGCAAACTGTGCCTCTAAGAACACTATATCATCAAAGCCTCAAGAGATTCGACCAATTCTATAAAAATCTGTCATTCTATCCTGAAAGTTTTCCGTTATAGCTCAGCAGAACACCCATACCTGGTGATTGAAGTCCCAAGTGTCCCGTTCGAGTTTAACCAACGTCAATTTAAACGAGTGCGAGTCACATACCTACATACTCGCAATTCAACAGAACGAAAACTGCTACAAGTCCCATCAACAACATCGTGATAATTTCTTGTCACTGCTACGCACAGCCGAACAGCTGAAATCCGATTCTGTGCCTTCGAGTTTCAAAAACTAGATGATTAGTACTTTTCGGAGAATAAACAAATAGTTGCGATTTGTGATAGCTTCCGATGATTTCGGTTCTGATCATTTACAAGCGACATATTCGTGACAAGAAGAAAAAGAATTGCAATATGCACATCGCACCGAAGAAACCCTGGAATTTGCTCCAACGTTCAAGCAAAGTGCTCTCTCATTCACTGTTTTCTAGTTAAAGGCGGTGTTTATCTATCTATGTATTTTTTATTTGTTTGTTTATTTTTTTTCTATCTATTTATCTATGTATGTATTTATTCGGAACGGGGACCAAGCCCACGTTATGCAAAAAAAAGCTGGAGTTGGCATACAAATCGAACTAAAACATAAAACGCAGCCTTGAAAACTAGAGTCAAAAGCAAGAAATCACAAAAAGAAGCTTATTCAACACACATTAGAGCAGAAATCTAGACTCAAAGAGTCAAGCGCATCACTGGAAGCCAGCTAGGGCAGTCAGATAACTTTTAGGACAGTTTTGAAAGCATTCGAAGACATACTTAACAGACCCGGATTCTCACCCAGAAGCTAGTTGGACTTACTTATGCTCCGGTAAGTGAAAAAGGTTCATCTTATTTGTGGCCTTGCCACGGGGAGATAGAGTCTAAGCTTTCCTCTTCTACTTCTTGTGGCGGGGATTCCAAGAAACGTCACCGGTACTCACGGGTAAATTCATTTCCGAGTCATTAATGTGAAACAGAACGCTGCCAGATGCTGGAGTGGATAGGGTCGAATAAAGCAGCGAAAATGGACCAGAAATCGTTAAAAACGGCTTCGAAGGGAAAATTTTCTTAGCCCAATACGCCTGCTTAGCCCGCTCCGCCCCCGTTCTGACAAACGTGTGGCGCCGGGACGTTTTCGATTTCAAAATGCCAAGCAACACCGCTACGTGCCGCCTAATCGAGTAGCGCACGTTTCGCCATTAGCGCGCGCTTGCAGAAACTTTCAGGGTGCGTAATTTCGTCCTCGCCCTGAACCGGTACTTACGTTCGAAACCCCTGATTTAGCTTATTCTAAGCGCTTTTTCTCTTCTCTTTCTTCACTATTCGTAAACTCGCAACCACACAACCCTATTTTTGATCGAACTCGAATGTGATATTCATCCTGAACACTGCCTACAAATGAGTTAGAGTGCATTGCTCTTATTTCAAACTTTAACGTCGACTTCTTTGAACTAGCTGTTGCCTACACAGGGTTCAGCACCAGGTGCGTTCATCGCAAGGAGGGGGGGTCGAAAAAGCCCCAGAGACACCAAAGGGAGGGGTACGCTGTGCCGATATGGGGTCGTGTCAGGGACTGGAAAACTTTTTCTCAGGGTAAACGTGATTATTGGTGACCAAATCAACTAGGATTTGAAATACTTGTTTCAATCGATTGTGTTTTGGGATGTTAGTGTAAGGAGCAGTATTAAACGTAAGCTTCTGGAATGCTAAAAACACGAGTGTTAGGAGAATTACTCTTCCGAGGGGCCCTCCTGGCTCTTGTAGACAACCCATCCAGTTCTTCTAAAATATTATAAAGCACGAATATTTTCCCTAGATTTCAACTTCAGACCCTCAACTTCAAAATGGAACAGGTTTTTGAAGTCCTCTTTCGAAAAATCAACTCACCTAGGGCTCACCTCAAATTTCAATTTGTTATGATTTTCCCGCCCAGGGTCTCTCACCCGGGTGTAGGGGCAGAAAAAGTATCCGCCAGGACCATTTTTATGGTTTTTAGACGAAATGAAGTAATTTGGAACAAAATTCGGTGGTTGGAAATTTTTCGACGGTCCGGACACGATTTTCGTGTGAATTGTGCGCAACGAAACAGGGTTTCAAAGCGTCTATACCGTTGTAATGTGGGCAGCTGCGCATCTGCAAAAATTTTATGTTTTAGAGAAACTTGTTGGCACCCGAAAATTACCACATAGTCAAAGAAAACTTGGAAGCCAAAGGAATTCCCCCGTTTCGGAAGTGCTACGAAGCGTCATTTTTTGACGGTACCTTGACGAACTGTCCATTTCAATGGATCCTCCTGGCTGTTGTAGGCTCTCCTTAGGGTATGTTAAAGTACGCAGAAATGCTTGCGACTACAATTGAAAATAGCTCAAGTGTGCTTACTTTGAAGAAGAAATCCAGGCACACAAATTCGAGCTCAAAACGACTGCTCCTAGAATCCATTCCCAACTAAATATTTCGGCTAGTTTTCAAATTCAGACCCCCATCTTCAAGCTGGAGTAATTGTTCCAAACCCTCTGTCTAAAAATCGACTCAGGGTTTATCTGAATTTTTTTCACTGTACGAACCCGATCACAAAGTTCGCGAAAAATTGAAATTTTTGTTAAGCCCCAGGTCAGGTGAATTTTCGATAGAGGGTTAGAAATCACTGCTCCGACTCGAAGATAGGGTCTGAAGTTCAAAACTAACGAAAATATTTCGTTGCGATTGGATTCTGGGAGCGATTGGATTTTCTACAACTAATCTGCTCCTGAGCCTGAAAGAATGAATTTTGGCACGACATAAGGAGCTAGGGGTAGTAATACCGAGGTCCGGCAAGGGTAGGGGAGGGGATAGTAACTTCTCGGAAATTATCGCAACGCCGTGCTAAACCCTGTGCCTACATGCGATTAACCCAATAATCGATTCTATACAAGAGTGCTATTCATGCAGACATGGGTTATTGTTTACAACGGCATAGGATGCCCCAGATACTTTAAAGGCACAGTCCAAGCTCAGGGACGAAGTCTGAGATTTCCACATAATTGTGAAGTAGACCCACCCTATATAGCCCCTGCCAAATGCGAGCTCTCAATTCCACCGAATAAGCGAGATATAGGGGGAAGCCACCCTGGGGCGCCCATACCAGGACGCCACTTTGGCACGCCCCTTTTACGATCTTTCGAGCTCAGAAGCGGCGGGATGAGCGATGATTTCCGACCTGTAGCCCCGTTCTTCCCTTCATTTCCAGCCTCTTTCTTTATTCAGGTCGGTTCGCATACATCGGTTGCAAATGACGGAAGTTACGAGCCTCGGACAACTCGTCCACCATGCTTCCGTAGCACAATTTTTGAGGGGCCATAACTTCGTTCCTAGGGGGTCTTGTACGATTCCAGAGACATCATTGGAATCAGCGTGAGACCGTCTTCAAGATAGGCAGAAAAACAGAAAAACGATTCCGAGGTTGGACTGTGCCTTTAAAGGCAGCGTCCGCGCAGAAAACCACATCTGTGTTTTTCTTCTCAATCCGAAGTATGAACCAAGTGGAAATAGTTGGCGAAGTTTGAGATCTCAATGCTGCGTATTCATAATGCTATAGGCTCGTGAAAATCACTCCGTGGTCTGAAAAAGGCGTTTTCCCGGTCGATCATCTAACACGAGGAACAGAAACCCCACGACAGTCTTCGGCCGGCCGCGGAAATCCAATTTTCAAATTTTTATTCCGAAGAATTTTCGAGTTCAGACGTGGGTATTGAGAGCCTCCTATTTTTTAGATGATCATTGACAGCAGAAAAGCGAAAAGAATTGCAGGAACCTAGAAAGTTAAGGGGCTAAACCGATTCAGCCGTTCAAATTTGATATTTGTGTAATGCACAAGACACAGCCGGACAGACGTGAGAAAAGGAGGGTTAATGCTGCGAGATTTTCAAACGAGTTTTTCTCTGAAACTCGAGAGTTTTGGGTGGTCTCTTCATGATATATGACAACCTGGTAAGCCTACCTGCGCAAAATTGTGAAAAAAATGAACACGGTTTTTTGCGCGTACGCTGCCTTTAAGGCATCGTTCACGACGGATTTCTTTCCCGAGACTTCCCTTTTTTGAGAACTGTTTTTTTTTTGAAAATTTGTTCAATCGATTTTCGAGAGAGGAAGAGTCGATTGCCAGGAATCGCTCTGTTAACACATAATATCTCGGTACTGATTTTGATCTCTTGCTGGGAGGGGACTATCCGCCCATTTTCTCGCCGTCGGCCTATCACGTCAGCGTTCGCTGCCCCTGTGATAGGTCAGCGGCAGGAGAGTGAGAGAGGAAGCCCCTCCCAGGAAGAGAAAAGATGGGTGAAATGGGCAAAGTGGGCAACTAAAGCGTCTTTCGACCACAACTGCCTCAAAGAAAGAACCAAAATGTTCACCGTCCCACAATCTATCTAACTGTATGAGACAAAATTGGAATTCACTCATGGAAACGCTATTCCAAAATGGAGTTGGTTATGAATTTGATAATGTTATCACAAGATAAAGAACCCATTCGGTCAAAAACAACCGTACGCGATATCTAGCATGGTCAAAATGCAATTGTTTTCCGCCTTGGAAAATGATGTCGCTCTTAAATTTCGCAAAATATTTTCACACGATCTACTAGGTCACGACATGCTGTGCATTTTGGCGTTTTCGAAATTGAAAATGGAGAACTTTGAGGCGAGTTGTAGTCGAAAGACGCTTTAGTTGCCAGTTTGCCCATTTCGCCCATATTTTCCCTTGGATAGCGGCGGTATTGGTCTTCTATTTTTGAAGGCCCTATTTCAGGTGCACTTCCAATAGAGGCGTTCTTCAACTAGATGGATCAAATAGATCAATATTCCATTTTTCAGCACTGTTTTTTCGGATTTCAATAGTGAAAATTTTCATGAAAAAAAATAGGATTTTCGCAATTAACGACCATGAAAAGTTAGCTATTCAAGCCCGAGTGAGTCCTCGCTTGCACAATCGTTAATATTATCGTCGTTTTCTAAGCCATACTACTGTTTTAGAGTCTAAACTAGCGAGACCTAGGGAAGTTTTCGCTGACAGAAACTTTTGCGTGAGCCAACTACCTGAGACGGATTAGTTAGTTAGGGCGGTGGTGACTGACGTCCGTCTACCCGAAAGTTGCTGTACGTATGTATGGACTCTCCTGAGCAGAGCAGGGTGCCGTAAATTTACAGCAGGCCGTGAGGGTATCAGAATGTGGGATCAAAAAGCAAAACATAGGAAGCCAGCGGTAAATCATCGGTTGCTACCGGCATAAAATTCACAACCCCTTCTGCACTTCCTTCCCTCACGTCGCTACCCACTGCCCTTTCTTCCAATTTGTAAAGTTCACAATCTATTATTCTCGCCTTACCGTCTCTATCATGATAAGGACAAACGCATTCTCATTTTGTATGATGTTTCCCTAGTTGACCAATATGACCAACCCTTGTTCTCGATGAATGAAATTAGTAGGTGGTTGTTTATGTTTTTGTGGTG